>JARWCS010325888.1:0-20814 GCA_034783895.1 Geukensia demissa | reverse complement strand
GGTTGAGTTTTTCGTCCGACTCGTTTCCTCACATATTGTGTGGCCTACCATCATGCAGGTTGGTGTGCAGATTTGACAAGTATAATTAGTTAAAATACATACATTTCAAATATATAATTTTAATTTCCAAAAAGTTCCAAAATTATTCACAAGACAAGCTGTAACTAGACTTATAAAAAGACTCTCAGACTGTTATGTTTGCATAGCAAGTTTTTACGCAAAGTCAACTTCGATTCAAATAGCGGAATACGACAAGCTGGGGACGACGAGGCGGTGGCTGCACCTCCGGTTTTATATTGTGGTTTAATTGGTTATTGTCTCACCACATTCCCATTTCAGAGGGGGGTGAGCGCTCACAAACTGAATTAACCCCGCCACATACGTAATGTGCCTGTTCCAAGCCAGCCAGTAACTTATCGTCCAGTGGTCGTCGTGGTTATATTAGTCATTTATTGTTATTTGTTCACCATTTTTAATACATTAGGTCGATTGTTGTGTTTTATGAATAGTTTCACATTTTGTATTTTGGGCACCTTTTTTCAGCTTAAGTTTTGGTATGGACTCCAGTTCATTAATGGAGGCCGTAATGAAACTTATAAAAGTTTACATTCGACTGTCATTTGGTGGATTGCTCTGTCTCATGGACAATCATGCCACATTCCCTATTCTTATATTATAAATCGTCCAAACAGAAAGACAGAAAGTAAGTGTTGTATGACAAATACACAACACTCTATACAAACAGTCGGATGGAAAGAAGTTTAACTATCTTTTTTGCTTGCGTCTTGATGAAAAGGTAAGCTTTTTGATACACAAGCAACATTGCTTTGACGATACTTTATCCTCCTTTTATAAAAACTTTAATCGGTTTGTCTACCAGACTCCCCTCTTTTTGACCTTTTGTACATTTAATACGAAGATAAATGAATTTAAAAAAAATTCTATAAAAAAGGTCTAATTTACAGCTTAATGCGATGTACATGTATCCATGCCTTGGAAGTTTTCAAATATTTGTAAAAACAAAAAAGAAGAAAATATTGAAAGGTACCATAATGTCTGAATATGGCCACTAGTGGAACAGGAGTTGCTTACCCTTCCGGAACACCTGAGCTCACAGCAGGTTTTTATTTTATTAGGGTTATTGTCACTCATGCTTTAGTTTTCCATGTTATCTTTGTATTATTTTATTTCATTTAAGTATTGTATAGTGAATGTCAATGTCTTGTTTATCCCGTGAAGAGAAAATCGTTACGTCATTTACGTACTTCAAAATTTCTCATTCGGTTATGTCTTAGGGTTAGAGAATTGACATATATATAGGATTAATAAAATTGCTACAATGAGTTACACGACGGGTGCCACTAGTGGAACAGGAGTTGCTCACCCTTCCGGAGCACTTGAACTCACCCTGTTTTGCTAGGGTTCGTTTTACTCCAGGTTTAGTTTTCAGTGTAGTGTTATGTGTTCTATGTTTGTCTTTTGTTTCATTTTGTTGGCCATGATCTTGTCTGTCGTCCGACTTCACGAGTTCTGTCTGCCCCTTTGGTATCTTCAAATTCCTTTTTCAAGGGAATCTACCAATATTTACCCATTTAGTCCCTAAACATATGGAGCATATCCATGTTCAGTTTTCATATTTTTAAAATTTACTTAATTGAATTGAATTTCCATTATACAGAACATACGAAACTATCTTGATTCGCTCTTTCATTTCCTTTCTAACAATTGTAAATATATTGTATTTTTGCATTAAAACAAAACAATTGTGTCAGTTGGTGATGAGAAAGCTAATGAAGTTAAAATGATATAAATTAAACATACTATGTTAATTCTTTGATTTTATATAAAAAATTTCACTTATAACAACAAAGAAGAATTTAACCCCCTCTTGGTCTTTTACAGTTTACCTTCACACTTGATTCTGACAGCAAAATGACAGAAGTTTCAAGTTCAGAGGTGATGGGCTGGAAGACGATAAAATGTACACGTGAAGTCAAAGGAGACAAAATGTTTTCAGTAAGTCTAGTATGATCGTAACATTGGTGGATTCAAACAACCCTAGTCACAATATACTATTTGAACAAAAAAGGGTGGACCAATATTCACCAACAATCGTGTATTTTTTTTTTCAAAAATGGATCTGAGCCGTCGTTAGTATTGCAAAATATGACAACGGATAAGATTTTTTACGACCTATTTTTGAACTAATTGTCTGCATTAAACTATAGTATCACGACATGTGTCTCTAGTGTTAAAAGACTGTAACGTCCGGGCACTCTTGACCGACGTCATTTTTCCAAATGAATTTGTTTTATTGTTGCTTCTGTTTACCTGGCCTTTTTAATGGTGATGTAATGGTTACGATCTTCCCTATTTCTTTTCTAAAATATTAGTCTTTTCATATAACACTTGTTATATCTTAATTTTACATAGTTTCCACCAATATCAGCAGTTTTCTTCAATATTCAGAAATATATTTATGAAAATATTGTCCAGCAAAACTTTCAAAACTTTCAGATACTGTATTTGATCGATATAGAAAGGTATGTGTCTGCTTAAGAGGTTAAGTGTGTTTCCTTTTCTGAAGAAAATATCAAAAACATTTTCCCTATCAATGCTTACAAGAAAAATAATTCTGAAATAAGGAAATTTGTTTGTGTCTGCAAAACAGACAAGTGTCTGCTTGATGGGTTAAATGTATTTCCATTACTAAAGAAAAAATCAAAAGCATTTTCCTTATCAATGCTAAAAAGAAAATTAACTCTGAATAGAGGAAATATGCTTATCATATTCCTATCAAAAATTGACTTTTGTTATGTTTGGGGTTCTTGACTATGATTTATAGATTTTAAATATCTTAGGGCTAGACGACGGAAAACTCAAGGGCTTCTCATTACAATTAAATTGATAAATTAAGAAAATAGACCAGGATATCAAATTCAAGAATACAGCGGGGTTTATAGGTTCATCATGTTTAAAAAAGGTATACCTTGAAACCTGTGTTCTGCACAAACAGCAAACAAAAGTGAGTTGGTAGCCCAACCGTAACCCTGGATTATAACTATCAAAAGAACCCAAATGATATAAAAAAGGAGAGACGGATATTGTTCAGTCATACGACAAAAAGACCACAGGAAACAAAAGACAAACATCAGTTCACAAAGAATTCTAAGAGTCCAAAGCTTGAGTAAAATCGTATGAAAACGAGGGAGAGTCCAGGTACTCCGGAAAGGTAAGCAACCCCTGCTCTATTATTGGTACCTGTCGTTTTACTTTGTTGTGGTAGTCACAGCTTGTGTATATGTAGGAAGATATTCATTGTCATTTGTGTAAAAGATATTTTGTATCGGTCAATTAATTCATGATGGGGACTTTAATATTTCCATCAACAATCCTTAATTTAGTTGATTCTTGTTATCACCAAACCCTATCAATAAAATTATGATAGGCATCAGCTCTTGAATAACATTTGAGTTGAAAAATATATACTTCACATTCAGATGCTGCTAAAAATGAACGGAAAGTTAAGAATTGGAAAATAAAGTCATCTTTTTTGTCGCATTATGTGTATCTAAAGTTTATCTTGCAAGCTAAAATCAATTATCCATGCTTATCCTTTGTCATTTGGGTTATTATATGTATAATTCTGTAATATTTTCTTTTCCAAATGCTTTAATCTCTACATGTCCCGAAAGAATCAAAACGGAAATCAGCCTTGAAGTTAAAATTCAGCTCTGTGCCCCGCTCCGGGATTTAAACTTTTTAGGAGTATCACGAGCCAGCAGTTAACACTACAGCCAATTTTTGTATCGATAGCGCATTTATATATGTCACTTTTAAATTCGAAAGGTACTTCCAGCGAAATTTTAAGAAAAATTAAGAAACAAGAAGATTGGAAAAATATATGTTTTCTTAATGTTAATGAGCATTGGCAATTATTTCATTTTTATTCTTAATTTGTTGTATGATTTGTATTTTTTTTTAAATATTTCGTTGTTTCTAGCACGAACTGAGTTTTGATTAAGCCTGTATTTTTTGGTGGAAAAATTCTCAAACACTTAGAAACTCAGGATTTTTAATGACCTTATGAATAAAAAACTATGATCTCAACAGCTGATTTTTTTGTTGGAACATCCAGTTACGTTAATGGGTTCGTTCCCCTAAATCACAATAGTGTAAAAATAGTAAATTCCTAGCTAGCAACATAATAAAAAAGTTATTAAATTGTCATTCTCTTTTTATCTTTACAGGAATACGAACTTCCATGTGGTACAAAAATGACAGCCGAAATGACGCGGTGTTAAGTTTAGAATTTGATGTTATCACCACGAAGAAACTGTCGACAGCAATATTATGTTTTAGCCAATTTTTTAAAAATAAAATACCTTATATCATACACTATCAGGAATATCAAACTTAAACTTAATGATCGATAAGCAATGGTCGGGGTCAACAATATTTTGAATTGTGAACTCAAGAACAATCACATGTTGCATATGTGGTACTGATAGAAAGGGGGTCCTATTAACTTGCTTTTTCAAATGATCGCATGAACCATTTCCAAGTCAAGACCTAAGGCTGTTGTGTATTTCTTGATTTTTTATTTATTACCATTGTAGTGTTCCGCCAGGTAAACTTGACTGCAGTCGTCTCTCTCTCCAGAAATTTCTTAGTTCACCCCTTTGGTATAATGGTGCATTCTGCATTGTCCACAACTATACATGTTCGAATTATAGATTTCTGTTTGTGGTTTTTATCAGTTTGTCTCTAGCTTGATCCAGAATTTCCAGAACTTGAACTTATCTTTCCTCGACTTCTCTCGCTTCTTCTTCTTCTTCTACTTAACGATTTCTGTCTGCCCCTTTGGTATCTTCGAATTCCTTTTCATAACTGCGTTTTATAACACGTAACAAGGAGTAGAGCTCCATCCTTACTGAATTCATTGTGAATTTTTTTGTTGTTGATTATTTAATCTATTGTGAAGCCTTTCTCACTATTAAAATTGTTGTGAAGCCTTATAGAATATTTAATTTATTATGAATATGAAAGGATATTGGGTAAATGTCATTTAGACTGTACTCAAACCACGAGAAAAACAGAGGAAATTTACAAATCAAGAGTGGTCAACAAGGCCGTCAATAAGGATGGAATACCACTCCTTGCGAAAATCTCTAAATCGCCCTAAATACTGCTTTTAAAACTGTACATGTATCAAAATATTAAACACAAAGAAAAACCTATGACGACAATTCCCGACTTGCGACTGGCACGCGAGACATGGTGTAGTTAAACTAGTGTAGTGTTTATCTAACCCTCCCCAACGAGTGGTCAATTGAAAAAATCAAAGAAAACAAAAGCAGTAACGTTACTGACGAACTTAAAAATCAAACAGAAGGCACCTAATCCGATTAAAGAGTATAATAATTACAATAAATAAACTAAACCAAAAATCCATGCAAAAAGAAGATATTCCTCTAACGAATGCTTGCAGTTAATAAAAACAAACTCAGGGTGAGATTCCTGGTGACTAGATATCTAGCCTTTCAACAAGAGATGCCCTAAAACAGAGTATTTCCGACGATTAAATACTGTGTTTTCAATTTGTTGTTGTCAGAGTCTTTTGGAATATTTAATTTGTTGTAAAGTAAAGTCGTTTAAATAATTTGATTTCAGCAGCTTCATACTGAGTTGTGTTGCAGTCTCCAAATCTTTAAATTAACATAACACCATAACATAGAAATTATAACCAAAGAAATAACTTAATATTTTAAAGGCTTTTTATCACCATTTCGGTTTTATTATTGGCTTGTTGTATTTCCAGCCAGCCAGGCATGTCTTGCTAAAAAACAAAATTGTACAATTGCCATTTGTGGCTGCATAATCGTGCAAAGTTTGGGAATGTTCAAGGATAAGGGCAAAAGTTCAGGTGTTATTAAACAAACCAGTTCATTACGATTTTGTTCGTATTTTTGTCCGGTCTCACCCTTGGCCCAATCCTTTTTGCAAACCAGCTTTTAGTTAGGCGAGAAATGTTTTGTTTATTTGTTTTTAAGAAGACAGTCAGATGAACGGCTGAATGTTTCAACAGAATTTCTCCAAGGTCTTTCTTAATCGGTACAATAATTTTGTCGGTCCAAATCAAGGCAATATTCTTTAAATATTCGTTAAATCTCCATTAAATTATTCTTGCTTATTAGAGTCTATAGAGCCCGGCATGTACCTTACTGCATAATACTTTGTCTACAAAAGTTACGTAATTCCGATTTTATTAAACAATCGAGTCTGCTGTAAATTGTCATATAAGATGATATCTGCTCAACATAAGGATTAACATTCGATATCAAAAGACAAAATTAAAAGATATACTTATATGGTAGTTTTGTAAAACATGATGAAATATGAATTCTGTATTATACCTGGGGGATAAAATTCTCAACAGATGTTACAATAAGTGTTGTGTTGCATAACAACGCCAGTGGTGAAAATGAAAATGTGAGAAATGAAAAACGATTTACACAAAAACAGTGTCAGCAGTTGAACATATATATGCAACATTTAACTTAAAGAGGGATGTATTCATTTTTTCAATATTGTTGCTAAATTTTAAAACAACTTCTTTACACGTGACAAAAAATTAATCATATTGGTAAATAAAGAGCTATCATCATTCTTACGGCAATTCATAACATCACAACAGTTGTACATAATCGCTAAAGACATGACCAAGGAGAGAGCACAGGTACTTTGGAACAGGATTCCCCTGTACGGTACCCCAATGGATGGTACAATCCGATGGTGAAAATTTAAAAAAAATCCCTTTTTAAATATTAGAATATGTACAAAAAGACGAACAAACACCATATGGAGTATTTGCGGGTCGAGTGATACTCTCTATATAATGTATCACTCGACCTGCAAATATTCCATCTCTTTTCTGCATTTATCATTGATCCAGACTCGTTTAGTGTAGCATGTTTCAACCAATTACGGTGTTTCCCCGTCGGAAAATTGCACAATCTGGGGGGTAATCTATTTCTATGCAAAATATGGTTCCCAGGACCATTAGACTTGCATTGTTATTTGAGTTATCATAATACATTTCAGGTCGTTCGTCCACACTTACTATACCACTTCTTCTGTTAGACTGCTTGACCAGTTTGACAAGCATAGATGAATATAGTTCCATTTATAACGTTTATGGGGAAGATCTGTCCGAGCTCTTAGACCAATTGTTCTCAACTCGACTCCTGACTTGAGACAGGCACATGATACATGATGTGGGGTGAAATGATTTGCTGTTAACGCCAGTGCATAGTAGAAACTTTCAAATTGTCAGATATGGCCTTTGAATATGGGGTAACTTAAAGATGGTCAATAACTATAAGTCTTTCTCCCAAGTCCGTCGCTTGAAATAGGTTGAAATTCCACAAAATTATAACATAGGACTTCAATATAGAATTTCCGTCAACTAAATATTATTGGTTGCTACTTCTCTTTTCATTGCATTATTGATACGATTGACCAAACCTCTCTTGCATTATTACGCTAAAATAATCGTTAAAAATATTTTTGTTGTTGTTCCGATAAAGCCTCGAATAACATTGTATTTGTTTGTAAAAACACTACCTTGATCGCTTTATTAAAGAGCTTGGCATCAACGACACATCTGGTAACCCGACATTTACACCTAATACACTTTCTAAAGAAGATATATTCGTTACCCACAGGTCGGTTCTGTGTTAATTTGGTATTACCACTAAAGAAGACGAGTGGAATCTGGCTTCTTTATTCTGGATACCAAAACAAATATCCATAAAGAGAAAGATTTATACCGAGTTCATCAAGCCTCTTTCTATAATTTATTATAACTATACTGTCGACAGTCAAGGAAGTCTTTCAAAAGTAATGTGAAAAAGCGATGTTAATCAAATGTGGATATTAAAAAATTCGAAAGATCTGCTTAAAAACCTAAAATCCGATTATTTAAACTTTTGTACAAGTATTCAAACGTTAGCATTTTCTACCTTTTATAACACGATTCCACATTCACAACTTAAAGACCGTCTTAAGAAATTGATACATCAGTGTTTTGTTAAATAAAATGGAAATTCAAAAGAAAAGATGTTATACCGTTTTACTTTGTTAGAGAACACACCGCTTGTGCTAATAAATACAGTGAAGATGATATTCTCAAATTGCTGAACTTTTTGACTGACAACATTTTTGTAGAATTTGGTGGGCGAGTTTTTCAACAGACCGTTGGCAATCCAATGGGCACAAATTGTGCGCCCCTACTAGCCGACTCCTGCGAAATAACAAAAAAAATTGCCGATTAATTTTACTTTTCGCTATATCGATGATGTTTTGTCATTGAATAATCCTACGTTCAGTGAACATCTCGACCAAAATATATCCCAGTGAACTAGAAATTATGTAGACCACCTGTTTCATACCTAGATTTATTTCTCGAAATTGACCAAGAGGGAGCACTTGTTTCTGAGATTTACGACGACCGGGACGACTTCAATTTTCCTATTGTTAACTTCCCATATTTATGTGGCAATATTCCCGCTTCACCCGCCTATGGGGTTTATGTTTCGCAGTTGATTCTATACTCTCGTGCCTGTTGCAAGAATCTTCTGAAAAGAGCATTGCTGTTGTCGTATAAATTACTACAAGGATTCATCCCATCAAAGTTGAAATCATCCTCCTAAAATTTTATGGTCGCCATAACGAATTGGTTGGTCCATATGGTATCAGTGTATTTCAGCTAAGTATGGACCTGTTACTGGTAATACAAAAATAAGTTGACCTCTTTTCGGATTAACGTTAACCCGGATTAGAGTTTAAGGATTCCAAGACAAGGGATGCTTGCCCTTCTAGAGTACCTGATCCCACTCCTGTTTTGTTAAGGAATTCGTGGATCCCAATCCTTTGGTCCTTTTCTTTTCGTTTTATCTTTTAGTTTGTTTCAAATTTGTCTTGTCTCTTTGAACAATGCACTTTTGATCTCTCACATGGGTATTCTACACTGGACTTACAATATTTATGTATAAATTCTTTATATTTTCCTTTAAAATATTCTTTCAGCGCAAACAGAAACAATAGTTATCCGTTTGAGGTGCACCTGAATGGAAAGTTAACAGTAGTTCTCCTTGAATGAATCGCGAGAGAAAGTCCGAACAAAAAAAAATGTGAGCATTGTTTTTAATTACTTTATCTAGGTCGAATTTAAACGCTTCCGCCAAAACTGAAGATGGCCGACTAGCTCTCAATGGTAAATCTCCGTAGAGAAATTCAGGGGTAGATAATTCTATGTAAAAAGTAATTGCATAATGTTAAACATAAACCTTTAACTGTAGAATTATTCTTTCTTTTGATTTAAAATAAATACAAAGACAGAAATGCACATTTAATTTTATATTGCTGGAAAACCACACTCCACAAAAGCCTGACAGATTTTTTCCTTTTACCACTCGTTGTGGGAGGGTTGCGTACCACCTTAACTATTTTAACCTCACCACATGTCTCATGTGTTTGTCCCAAGTCAGGAATTGTTGTCAAAGGATAGTCGTTGTGTTTAATATTTTGATACATGTACATTTTTGATAATATTCCTGTAAGTACAGTATTTTTACGCATACACTATTTTTCATTTTGGGCGATTTAGAGCTTTACACAAGTAGTGGTGTTCAACCCTTGTTAAGACCTTGTGGAGACTTCTAGATTTGTATATCCCTCTGTTTTTCTCATGGTCATGGTTGGAGTATAAAGTCCATATTAGGTCCTGTCAAGTTTTTTGTTTGTTTTGTCAGATACTTGCAAGTTTTCTTGGCCACTGTCTGCGGAGATGTTCATGTTATCCTAATGCAAATATGAATTTTAATCGGTAAGAGATTTTTTGTCGAGAGATGCGGCAACTCTTTTCGAAGACCAAATAAAATCTTGTATTAGAAAATGCACAAAATAAGCTACTCGCAGGAAAATTCTTATTTTGTCTGCAATTAAAATTGATTTCGCAATATTTGATACTTTGAAGGAAAAAAATTTTGATATTTAATTATGATCTTTTTAAAAAGTGAATGCAACTTTTTAAAAGTATTCGACATTCTTGATTTTAGGCCCGAAATACGGTCTTCGTAGCCTTACAGATATAAACTCAAGGATTTCTTAATAAATGAAACAGAAAACATACAATTACTGATGATATTTAATAGCACCATATTTTAAAGTTTATCAGAGTAGATGTAGAATGTGGAAACAACTATGTCGTAGGGTCAAGGTCATCTCAATTTGCCTTCGTAGCATTAAGTGCTATACGCATGTAACTTCGTGAAAAGTGTCATTTAGATATCTGGTCTGTTTCTAAGAATATAAAAAACTAAGACGTAACTTTCACAATAAGGGTGATTTTTAAAATTAAAACCTGTTTCCCTGATTGACCTCTAGTCATTTAAATCTGCATCTGAAACATTTTACGTTATATTCATGCCACCTCATCTTCGTTTCGTGCGTATATTAAATATAGCTTCTATGAAAACAAAAAAATCTGCGTAACTTTCAGCAAAAAAGCTGATTTTCTTAGCAAAAAAATCCTGATTACGCTTTAAGTCATATTCATGATGTTCTACTTTATGTTGTTATATTACAAGATTGTTTTGATTATAAAACCTGGCTAGCTTGGGTCTCTACAACCTCTTATCGTACGGAATGTTCACAGCTATTTCCTTTTATGGTGAGAACGGCTGCTTTATATATTCTTAATTTCTGCTATTGAGCAATTGGAAAATCTATATCGGGATTACAAACAGAAAATAAAGTTTTTATTCATAAAGATTTGGAAATCATACGAAGCTTTCTGTAGGCCTTTTCTAATGAAAAAAATAAATGCCCTTTACTAATGAAAAAATGATATATTTCCACGTTCAATATGTCAGCTTACTCCAAGTTTATTAGCCCGAAATCATATGTAATCCTTAGGCAATGTGTTTTAACATTTTGAGGACTCTATCAAGGTTTTACAAATATATACTTACGGTGGTTGACCAAAGAAATTTTGTTTTATTGCTTCCTTCCTGAAATATCTAGCACTGAAATTGTCACAGATACACATTTAAAAAGGACGTTATTTGAAGCAGCTGGTTAAACAAACGTTTCTCAGTTTAGATTAACATTATTATACCGAGTAATTTCATACAGAGTGTAGATCATTTGAATTGTGATTTTTATTCCGCTGATATTTTAGAATAATGGATAGCAACGAAAAGATTTTCTTTGAAAGCTACGAAAGGTTATCAATACACGAGGTATAGTTATTAGATATTGTTTTATTTTGTTTTACCTACTTACTGTCTCAATGAACGGATGTATATTGGAATGCCGAAGGTAGAGTGGTCCACATTTTCACCCCATATGAAGGAACATGCATTTCTACATTCCATAGGCGGTTGAAGCGGGGATGCCGCAAAAATGTAATCTTTACAATACGAAAACTGAAATTAAATATACGACGGGAGAACACGGTTATTCAATGCTCGAAGAAACGTCTTACCATTTCGCTCTACCTTTATAATCTTGACTGTTTCACTTTAAATTTCAACGGTAGATTTACCGTGTTCGTATTCTATTTATGTTTGACTAGTTGATATAATTAAATTATGAGATACGGGGTTTATGCTGTTCATAATTGAAATTTTAAGGCTGATATATTAATAATATTGCACATCTTTCGTTATTTTTTTGTTTGTGCATGGCATTATCTGTTCTACAATTTAAGGTTTTGTTTTTCCGTTGGGTATCTCTGAACGCTTTCACATGACATTAAGTCGAGTACTTGAGACAATAAAAGAATATTAGTATCATACAGCCTGATGCAAATCGTGTAAGGAGAGGACAGACAAGACCAAAGCCAATAGAATGGAAACGGAAGACAAGTTACATTTTTCAAAATACTACGAATAAAACTAATGCTTGAGAAAGACGAATTTTATAAAAACAAGGTGGTATGAGGTTTTCCAGAAGGAAGAAAACCTTTCCTCCTCTAATGGCACCTGTTGTATTACTTACCTAGTAGTTAAAACGGGGGTTAGTCACAACTTATGAAAGTTGCAAACGGTATAGGAACATCTGAAGGAAGCTATCTGTCGTGTTACTCCAGCTTTAGTTTTCAGTGTAGTGTTGTGTGTTCTGTGTTTGCCTTTCGTTTCATTTTGTTGGCCATGGTCTTGTCTATCTTCCGACTTAACGATTTCTGTCTGCCCCTTTGGTATCTTCGAATTCCTTTTATAAGACAGCCATCCACCAAATGACGACCGAATTTAAACTTCTACAGGCCGCATTATGGCCTTCAATAATAAACCAGAGTCCATACAATAACAAAAGCTGTAAAGGGCCCCGAAATACAAAATGTTAAACTATTCATAAAACACGACAATCGACCTAATCTATTGAAAAAAGTGAACAAATAACAATAAATGACTAATTAAACAACGAAAACCACTGGACTACAGCAATAGTTTAAACAAATGTTCTTAAGTTTAAGATTGATCCTAATTGTAGAAACCTCAATGGAAAATTCATTGTCATTGAAACTGACTGCAGGTTCCAAGCTTGGGATGAACACATAATTATGTGGCGGGGTTAAACCGGTTTGTCAGCACTCAACCCTCGCCCTAACCTGGGACAGTGGTGTGACAAATCAGCAATAAAAAACACTATAAAACTCGGACGAAATGGATTTAACACTTATTTACCAATTACATTGATAATTTTGTATTTTGAAACCACAAGTTACTCCTTGAAATGTACATATAGCATACCCAAATTCTCCATATTTATTCAACATTGGTAATTTTGTATTTTAAGATCGATACTGAAAACCAACAACAAATACAATTAACACTTATACATGATACAACATAAGAATCGACCTTGAAGAAGTTTGAAATCACAACATCAAAGGCGTACTTAAATCCAAACAAAATTTCCTTGCTGAACATCCTTTACTACATTTTATCGACCTGCAGAACGCCAAGAGCAATTTTAAGAAACTAATGATTACTGTAAATGCCATTTGATGTGTTCAATTTTAAATAAAAACCCAAAAGTCGTTGTCCTGTTGTTACCCACCCCATCCCCTCTTTTGGTAATTTTGATTACTTTTGAACTTGTATGCAAATGAATATTTGCCACTCGACGTTGAGCAACCAACAATAGATCCTTATCTGGTGGGCACCATGTATACTCTAAAACCGGCTTTTTGTATTGATCTTCATCTAAACACAGATAATGAATGAAATTCTATAACAAACGTGACGACTTCACCTTTCCAAGAGTCAACTTTCCATTCTTAGGTAGCAACATTTCAGCTGCTCGGCGCTTGACGAACACATCTCACAGCTTATACGTTATCCAAGAAAATGCTTCCTCTACAATGATTTTCTAGATAGAGTATAGCTGCTGATTATTCAAACAAGGATATGATACTCCTTAGCTGAATCCTCACTCCAGACATTTTATGGTAGTCATCGCGACTTGTTGGCCGGTTTATTGAAATGTCGTTTCCCTAATTAAAATGCACCGATTTTACATTTTCTTGCCTTCTCAACAAGAAGGTTCAATACATTATATTATGTTTTTTTAATTGTGATCCATAACTGAACAGTAATCGGCATAAATTTTAACATGAAAATGTTTGTCGTTTATACGTTTTGGGTGCCATATCATTGGCGATCATAACACATCGCATTGTTCTATATATTGTTGATATATTGAGATAGATCTTGAATAGATACGATTTACGTACATGAAATTCAGTGTCTGATTCTCTCCCAACAGTGGTCCATCACTTCTAATGACGCCACCCAATTTATAATCAATTTGTGAAGAGAGCGTTGCTTTTGTCCCATAAATTACTAGGATACATTAAATCAAGATTAAAGTCGTCCCTCCTAAAATTTTATGGTCGCCATCACGAATTGGTTGATCCATATGGAAACAGTGTATCTCAACTAGTAATGGACCTGTTACCGTTAATACAAAAATAAGTTGACCTCTTCTCAGATTGACGTTAACACGGGATACAGTTTAAGGATTCCACGACGGGTGTTGCGCGCAAGACAGCAGATGCTTACTCTTCATGAGCATCTGATCACACTCTTGTTTTTTAAAGGAGTTCGTGGATTTCTTTGTTCCATCTTTTAGTTTGTTTCAAATTTGTCTTGTCTCTTTGGACTATGCACTTCTGATCTCTCACATGGGTGTTCTACAATGGACTTATCTCGTCTAAACTGGATATATTTCGGATTAAAAAGCCACGGAAAGAACCCCGCCCCGATTGACGGAATAGGTGAAATGCATATAAAAATGGGGTTAAAAAAGAAGTCTTGCCAAACTGAGGTTATAATGGCAAATAATGGATATTTAAAAATTGTCAGTTTTTAATAAAGAAATCAAATTTATAGTTTAAGTTCACGATTAGTATTTAAACGAACCTGACAATTCATTGAGCATGAAAATACAATCTATTGATGGCAAAGGTTATAAAAAAATTCTAATTTCGATTTGCGTATAATAACTGGCATTGCTGCCTCATTATAAGTAATGGGACGTAGTCGTAACCCTGTTGGGAGAGTATCGCATACAGGGTTACGTCTTGAGCAACTAGCTATTAAGTGGTCTCTGTTTTTTCGTGATTGGAGTACAGTCTCTCTGACATTTAAGCCATATCTTTCTATTTCCTTATACCAATACAGCAGTTAAATAACGGTGTTAAATATTTTTTTATTATGAATCACATGTGCATAGTAGCGCAGATCACAATATTACATAATAGTTTTTCTATATCGGACGACGAATTAATGTGGATTAAATTCCCATACCAAGATTTTAAAGCTTGCATACATTGATTTGTAATAATGTGTTATTTATTGTAATTATTCTGCATTTAGGTACTGCACTAGTTCCATCACCATTAGGTTCTGAACTTTCAAATAAAACCTTGAAGCGAGAAATATCAATGTATTGAAGCACAATAAAATTTGTTGTTATGCATTATCGTCCTATCATGTACAGAATAGAGATTACAAATCAATATAACCTCATCAATCATTGAATTTCACGGAATACTTTACATCAGTTTGCATTATATTTGCTCTTCTTTTTTAAATTATCTAACACTACCTGGTTTTACATCGACAATACGGCATATGTTTTCATTAGTTTGATTTGATTGATTGATTGCTGCGTAACGTCCATCGGGCAATATTTCAGCCATATTCTGAACGGGAACAAGTTAACAAACAATAAATAAATGTTTAGACTGTGAGCAGGAGACCGGTAAGAAATGGACTTTCACTGTAAAAAGTACGGGTTAAATAGGGGCGGAAATTTTGACTTGTAACTGACCGCCTACTGATCACTCAAAATGAGCTGTTACAAGGGGTGTTTAACGTGCTTAGAACATGGCAGTCCTAAACACGGGATGTTTGGGTTTATAACGGACGCCCTTTTAGCAGGGGTTCTACGTGCAGGCGGAGAAACCGAACGGTCTATTTCTATACCCTGCAGATTCATTAGTTAGAAGCTGCAGTTCCAGACATCTGAGTTAGTTCTTGAATTTGTAGGGATAGGTGTATTCCATAACTGTTTTCTTATTTTGTGTTTTTGTCTTATGCCATTTTTTTCCCTATTATGAATAACCTTTTCCAAGTTTGTCTTACATCTTTTGTGGCATATTTGACTTATCACCTCAAGAATTTGTCGTTTATTTCAAATTTAAACATGCAGCAAGAAATTTCAGTTTCCAGTTCAACTTAAATATAAGTTACATAACAAGGCCTAAGGAAACAACAAATCTGTTGAAGTTTGGTTAAATTTTGTTGAGTAGTTTAAGGGTGTAGTGGATTGCAGATGTTAAACGCCGACAAAGGAAGCGAAAACAGATAGTTGCCCGGTTACGTCTCCCTGCCAATAGAAGGAGACACAAAAAGTAAATGATAGATTAAGCATTAGATGTAAAGACCTAGCGACTGCAGTAATTTTTATATTACTGTAGCATGACTCTCTCAAATAATCATACTTGAAACACTAACAAAAGAAGGGCTAATTAGCGAATAAAGCAAACCGACCAAATTCTAGAAGAAAAATAGAAATGACAAACTTCCAGAAATGCTAGAAGTAGCAAAATAACAATAAATACTACTCAAAAAAAGTTTTGCACCACTTGTAAATTCCATAATTTTGCAAATGTTGAAATTTTATTATTAAAAGAAACAACCAAGAAAAATCTGACAATCTCCTAGGACTAGGAAAACGCTCACGCAAAATCCAAGAAAAAATTTTTTTGCGTCTGAACCCTTAGAATTATTCGCTTAACTAATGGGCCGCGTGTGAGGTCCTTCAATCATCAAAGACAATTTTTTTATGCTAACGCCCTTACAGTTTCAGTGAGGGGGTAATATCGGTATTATCCAATCCTTTTTTAAAATTAAGATGCAGCAACATTAACATTGGATTGCTTTGTTGTGTGTAAACAGAACGCTCATTTGTAGAGTACAAAAGATAGGTTCTTTTGTTGAATATTTGACTATATAGTTGTATGAAAATACCAGCAATATAGGAAAAGAAAGTTAATACAAACCTCAATGTTATTGTTATGTTAGTATAATAGGTTTAAAGGTACTTCAATAGGTTTATGTTGGGCGATTCTTTTGACAGTATCGTATGTGAAAAATCATTCACTCATTCATATCTGATGAAATGCCCAAATAATCAGTTTGGTCATGAAATCGGAGTGTTTTTGTTTTTGGAAGTTGTTTTGATGATTGGACATTTATACTGTTCTAGTTTTTATGGTGAAAACGTTGTTCATTGGTGTAAAACTCAGTTTCATGGAATGTAATTTTAAATAATGCATACGAAAACATTAAATGCCTTATACAGAAAAATATTTTGAATGTTTCTATTCTCATATGACAAAAAGGATTTCACGGAACATAAAAGTGTTATTTATTTCATTTCGATTTTTTCACCGTAATGATGAAATGCTTTGTTGGTATCATTTTTATTACTATTAATTTTGAAGGCATTTTTGAAATGTCACTTTTTCTGTAAATCAATGAATCCATTTGATACAACATACTGTTTAATATTTGATAAATCTGTGATAGACGGAATATAAATATTTGAAGAACAGCATCAGTATTGAGTCTATTTATCTGGAAAACAATTTCCCGGGATCAATTAAAACAACCCTGTGATAGTTACGTAGTCTCGTGATAAGGAAATATAAAGCGTTTGCATTAGAGCAAATAAATATCAATAAAAAGGTATAAATTGTGCAATATTTTACGAAAAATAGCAATTCATATGTGTATATTTGGAGTGATTACAATCGGAAAAAAAATCCCACAACAATCGTTGTACAGTTTAGCGAATTAATACCCTGGACTATTTATAATTCTAATTTGACATGTTGACAGCGATACAATGTATTGCAATATAGATTTCAGTTTGAACAAAGGAACGTTTACACCGTGTTAACTCTAACCGATTTCTGATATAGATACGACAACTTCATTTACAAATGTTTAAATCAAGGTGAAAAGGCAAAAAAATGAAACGAAGAAAATTTACGGAAGTTAAAAAAATAAAATTAAAAAATCATAAAATTGACAATGGCAAAGGATATAAGTGTGCATGTGGCCTTGAGGATTTGTTTTCACAACGTTTGCCACTGTATTTGTTTCTTGTGGTTTTGTGTATAAGAATATATTATGTTCTCGAACCCAAAAACTGGTGGCTTCTTCATCCCGATGAAATATTCCAGTCTATTGAAGGTAAATTTATTTTTAGTGATTGTGGTTCCGATTTACTTGATAATAGTTGAGATTTGTATATGTTTAATTTAGGATTTTATTACACAACCTATAAACTTATTTGCTTTTAAAAAATTTTAATACAAAAATGTTTTTCTTTTCCCTATGATAAATCCAAATCTGTTACCTATAATAAGAATACATGAATTCAATATACATCAGACCTTCGTCCTCGAGTTATTCCAGTTATACGTTTATTGATTGATTGTTGCATAACGTCCGGCAGCAAATATTTCATGCACATACAGGACGAAAACAAGTTATCAAACAATTAATCAAAAAAGGGGTTATTTGGTTGGTTAGGCTGGGAAGTTTTCTAGCCACAGGATGTCAAATTTGGACAGTTTGGGTAGGGACAGGAAAGGAGTAGGTTTCGGCCTCAAAATGAAGTTTAGTATAAATTTAAAGTTTTACATTTTTGCAAACTATAATATAATATCTTTAAAAAATAATTTACCGTTTTCATTAAAATTGTAAGATTTTGTGATTTTAACAGCTCAAACTTCGTCTAAAAATGGAAAATCTAACAAATTAGCTGAAAAACGTCTAATTTGTACTCGTTTTTGGCCATTTCAGTATTGGCCGCATCCGTGTTACACTTTAAATTTTACATATATTATGTAGTTTCATGAGCTACATCATATGTGTAAATATTTAGGTGTAACACACTTGCGGCCAATACGATTAAAACCAAAAACTTCCCAAAAATCAACAAAAATATTAACATTTTTAAGATTCTAGGAATTTTACGTAATTTGATGACGTCTGTAACAGAAGCATGTGCACTTTAATACAAAAAATAAAGCTGGGGATATTAAAACCATTTATTTTTCTTTTCAACAAACAGTTTTAGATAACATTCTACTAAGGTTTTTCTGATGTGCAAATTTCTGGGTCTAAAACGAACCTTACTGGACCTTGTTCTTTTGTTAGATGTAAGCTATGTAGATGCCTAACACAAATTTAAAAAAAATTTATAATTTAACTAACAATTTTCAATTGTTTTATTTGACTTCTTAAGGTGACAAAAAAAGAGCTATTTAACTGGTGAAATAAACAACTGGTGTCGTAGTGAAGTAGACACTACTGGCTATTTATGTTGCTAAATCTGTCTCTGTAGTGTATTATTGGTAACAAGTCAACCCCCCAATTTAAAATTGCCACATCAAAAACACCACACATTTTGTAAAATTGCCCCCATTGTAAATTCCCCCATTTAGAACATAACCATTTCTTACATAACAACACCCCTAAAAAAATCACCCCAATAAAAAACGTCCAATTTAAGATTTAAATATGTCAAATATGCTGAATGAAACCAGTTTAATTTTCTATCTGTTCTTAATTTATTCTGAATTGAATGACAAAATATGTTACTGTTAATAAATCAAGTGATCTTTAATGAAGATTATATTATCATTGCTTACACTTGATTATTTTAACTTTATAATTTGGATTGAATTGATTGTGTGAATTCTTTATTTTTTGGCTTCACCAAGGTAAATACTGGTGTTAAAATGAGGTTCTAATTTCAAACCTTATTTGTCTTGTATTTGCTATCAGTTCTGTTCAGAATCGCTGAGTTTAGTTTGAGTAGTTTTATTTGATATCATTTTCCTGTTATATGTGGTCTTTCGAGTGATGTTTATAGGTCTATCAAGTGATTGTGTCAAATAATGGATATTGTAATGGCTGAATTATTTTTTCAGTAGATCATAATTCTTTTCATTACAATTGGCTCAGATAGGGTTGACAATTTCATATGTGGACACACAGATTGAAATAATGGGGCATTCTTGCACTGGGGTTAATTTTGCAATGGGATGATTTTACAAGGGGTTGATTTTGCAAGAAATAGGTTCTTAAAGTTCGTAATGGGGCAATTTTGGAAATAGGTTATTTTTGCATGGGGCATTATACAAGAAGAGGCAGTGTTTTTGACAGGGGCGATTTTCCAGTGGGGGTTTTGACTTGAATTTGATTTATTACTTGTTATGTATATTTAATTTGTCTTTTTTTAGCCAATGTTGCCAGTGTTTCAACAGCTGTTGTTTGATATCTTCAGACTCTTTTAAGATATCTATTTGATTTGATTTTAGAATAGAAACTACCTGTCACATCTGATATAGTTCAACAGACTATATGGGAAAACAACACACTTACCATCTGTGGGTGTCTCCCTGTCACTTTTATGTGAGATGAAAATGCTATGTGAGTCACACTGAAAAGATAAAAAAAAAATAAGACATATGTATTGTATTGTTTGTAATAGAAATAGACCCTTTTTCTTGTGTAACATTCCTGCCCTTTATGCTGGTTTGGAATAGCTTGGAGGTTTTGGAAAGCCAATAACACAATAATAGTTACGATGTCACATTTCTCTGTCCATCAACATCGTTTTTGTGGACGAGTATATTATTTTTCACCCAAAGTAACAGGAATGCCATTGCAGTAAACGGGTCTATCATACTTAATGAAAAAGCTGTTTTTAAATGTCTTGCCAAAAATATAATTCTTACAGTAAAAACTTCCCTGTATGTGATTTAGTTAAAATAAAAGTTGCTCCTTAAATGGATGTGGATGCAAACAATGTCAAAGTTGTTTCATACGACTAACTTTCCAAGTGTAAATCCATATATATTTGTTTTCTCAATGCCCTGTTGTATTAAGATTATCTTAAAAACTTTAATATATGTATGTTGAAATTTGTCCAGAGTGACAATTTTACCTTTTTTATTTCATACTGATAATCTGAGCTTGGAATAACATGGCCTGTCACATTCCGACATATATGTACAAATAACCACTGTTTTAAATGTACAAAAATTAGGAAACAACTGTATTGTATTTTAAGCTTTGAGAACATAAATCATGGATTTCACTGTCCCAAATTGAGTTTACCTGGCAAAGCATAGCAGAGCCAGGTAAACAGATATTT
>JARWCS010325878.1:0-12503 GCA_034783895.1 Geukensia demissa | reverse complement strand
CTATATAAAACAAGTAGTTCAAACCTTTTGCTTTATATTTCAAGTGAAAACTTTGTTGAAATACATTCAGAAGTTATCAAAATTAAAATTGGAAAAAATACACTGTTTTTATAAGGGGAACTATATTCGAGGACAACAAAGTACATTAATTGTGTTCCTGGGCCTACTACTGAAATAAGAGACTATTATTTGAATTATACACCTTTAAAAAACCCAAGAAAATGGATGAGTTCCTTTAAAATATATTTTTGTATGTTTGCAAAATACATTAATTTTGTGTGGTTTGCATTAAAATAGAAGTTTTTTTTTACCTTTCCATGTAACTACAGCCAGAGCAAAACAATAATAAAAAAATTTTGTAATGTGTAACAATCAGAGCATGTTTTGTCTCCAAAAATTACTATTGCATGACTGGGTATTTAACCTAGAGCCCTTTTCCTTGTAGCCCACTGCTCTAACTGATCTAAATATCTCCAATAATGCAGCATGTGAAGTCTGTTTTTAACCTGTCATGGTTCTAAAAGTTAATGGTACACAAGGGACGTTCCACTATATGTTGAAAGGTAAAACATCCAAACAATGACAACCATAATGCAGAGATCATAACTTAATTTCACTTCCTAATTAAATATGCAGGAAATATTTGTTGCTGGAGGTACAGCAACATTCAATCAATCATTTAGCTGTTGACCTGTGGCTTGATGGTTCTTTGCTGGTAAGAGCTGATACGAGTAATTCTGTACCTCTTAAGCTTCTGACTTTTTAAAATGTGCAAGACAAATTGCTGAAAATTAGTATATCTTAAGAGTACTTGCTTCCCATATAAAAACTTCTTTTAAAAGAATTTGTATGTGTATGAGCATTTCCTCAGTTCTTTTGAATAAAGATTTTTTAAGTGTATCCTGTGATCATTTCATATGTGTATCTTTTTTTCTTTACTGAAACAAAAATCTTCTATCTCATTTTCTAAACTGAAATGAAAATTTGAACTCAATCTACAGTCTTTCTTCCATGCTCAGTTTTATATTATCTATGCCAACATTGCATACTTGTGTGTTGGAATAAAATTAATTCAATAACACTTTTATTGTATGGCAAATGCTTCAAAATTGTTAAATGTACATGCAGCATTTTTGTCATTGCTGATGTCACTATTTGATGAGATATTTGCAGTAGTGCAATATGATAGGATATTGCACACTACATTTTGGCTATGCTCTACAGAAAATATTTTGTTGCTATACAATAATTAATATATTGCATTATACACATATATTATTGCATATTTAGATACTGTACACCTTCTTTTGGATCTTATGTTTTCATCCAATATATATGTTATAATTTTCTTATCTTTATCCAGCTACATGTACTAAGGATAGTTCCAATTTGTCATAAAAATTGTAGATTAAAGAGGCCCACCAAAAAAAAACTTTCCAACCAACCAAAATGTTTTAAGTTTTTTAATATTCTTTTTAGTTGAGTAGGTGACATGTTCATCCTAAGATAGAAATAAACCCCACAACATTAAAAGCAACAACAATTTTTCATTTTAATTACATATTGTTAATAGGCTAAGGAAAAGAATGTGTGTACCAGAATTAAAGTTAACTCATGCCAGTGCAAACTCATCCCATTGCAAACTTAAATCATTTCATTCCAAACTCGCTCCATTGTAATCTTAAACCATATTTTAGTGCAAATTGTATTATTTAGATAAAACATTGGTCACAATGCAACTTAACTTACCATGAACACAAACTTTCCTCTGAACAAGGTTGAAGGGGAACCAGAAAATACTGGTACCAAACCTTATCAGAAGCAGGAGAACTTTTTATGAGATGGTACCAGTTTAGACTAAATAATAATTAAGAATGTTGATTTGAATGAAAGAAAGCAGTGCTGTTAATGGAATTTCTTCACAGTAGGGTCAAGATAGATACGATGGAATGCTTATGGACTAAATTTAATTGTTAACTCTAAAATATAGGTGAATTCTATTTATTAAATGATAATTATATATACATATATGACTGGAACGAGTTTGCAGTGGAACCAGTTTGCAATGGGACGAGTTTACTTTGGAACGTGTGCATATTTTGGGACAAGTCAAAATAGACTTTACTCTTGAACTAATTCAAACAGAAGAAATTTTTGTCTATATCTGTAGTATTATATACAAATAATCCACAAATATCTAACTTGGGGAAAAGCTTGAAATCATATTTTAAATTTCCCCATGTATTTACAATGGAACAGGGGAGATAACTCTTACAAACAGCATGCTGTTTTTGCCAAAAAAATTTCTCTTATTGTGTGTAAAATATGGTACTTTGAAGGAGTTAATAATTTCTCATTTGACTCTGTGTCACACTCTGATTATAATGACATGTAGATTTCAAAAATAGTGCAAGTATTAGAATTTTATTGGTTAGTTATTAATTTGAGGAAATGCTTATTTTTAAGCATGTGGTACTTTCAAAAAATTTATTTGAAACAATCAATCATGTTTATGTCTGCAACATAATCTACTTAGTCTAAATTATTTTAACCCCCAAAAAGTTAAAGACAATCTAATTATTTTATTAAAATTGAATTTATTTATAGCGATATCGGGGTAAAATTGATAATTGGTTTCTTTAATAATAAATAAATGCAGTCTGTACCTTGGAAATAGATATCAGAAATTTATTGTAATTGTTGAAATTTTCCTAATAAACACAAAAACAACAACTCTACCCACAGTTTTTTTCAACAGAAATGTAATTAAGATTTTAATATAAATTTCAATTGTTTTTCAACAGTTTATACAGAGTTATTTCCCCTTTTTTAATGCAACGTTCCATAGGAAATTTCTTTTGGCTCTAACTCGTTTTACCTGCATCATTCTATAGGGGATTTTTTCTGGTGAATCTTTTATCTACTCTGCAAACAAAAGGTGTTTATTTCTTCTGTTGCAATTAGTTTGAGGTAAAGGTCAAATTGATGCTAGATTAACTGAACTGACTATAGACGTATTACACATTCCATTTTATGAATGAATTTGTCCAAATGACCCAGGGTCAATCGGTGTAAATGGTGTTGTTTTACATTGTGACATTCAAATTTTTGTACAGTGACGTCATTTTTGAGGGAAAAAGCACCAACGGGCAATCTGTCTATTGGAACAAGTTAACCTGATACCTCTTTGTAAGCCTCTTTGTATACATCTGATGGCAAAATTATGCAGTAGAACATTATAATAATGATTTGAGTTCAGAAATGCTAAATAAGAGCAATCCATCAGAAGCTTTATGACAGAACTGTTGTCTGAATCAGAGTTTTAAAAAAGACGAAAAGAGAAGCACTTTTTTAGTTTTTATACTGTCTTGTGTGGTGTTTTTTTTTACTACAACAGAAACAAGCGATTGTACCCATTGGTTTTACCTGGTATTGTCTTTCTCCAGTAACCTGTTCTCACATATTTAGGATAATGGCTCATTTCAAATGTTCAATGTCAAACAAATGAAAGAGAGAAAATTTATAGTATGGATTACGTCCCTTTAAAAGATTACGTTCGTAACATCGACGCGTAGTACAGTTATACTCGTTAAATCTCTATATCTGTACAAGTCTGTCTTTATTGCCTAGGATTGTATAATATTACCTTATATTCCCTTATATGTTGAACATATCAACTTTAGATACACATATTTTAAAATTAATTTAGAGAACTTTTATATGATATAGATAAAGCTCTCATGACATACACTAAAATGTTTACGAAGAAAACGAACACTAACAATATGTCTGCGCCCAGCGAAAAGTTTGTTGACCCAGACAAAAAACCATGTAGAACTTGCATTGATGTAGAATCGTGGCTAAAGTCGTCAGGGAAGAATCAAAAAGTAAACAAAAGATGTTAAAAATGTAAACATTATCCCTCAGATTTATACCAATACATGTTCCATTTCGTTCTTCATAGTTGTCACAGCAGTGCCATTCTTGTACTCCATCGCTGAAAAGATTGTTGAAATAAATCAATGTCACTTAACTGTCTATCAGAAAATAAAAACAACATCAAGTCAGACATATACAAAAATTTTGGAAAAAGTCCCTTTAAGCCAAATGTAATGAGAAAGAACAAAAGGAGTTGCTTACCCTTCCGGAGCACCTGAACTCACCCTGGTTTTTGTAGGGTTCGTGTTACTCCAGTTTGAGTTTTCAGTGTAGTGTTGTGTTTTATATGTTTGTCTTTCGTTTCATTTTGTTGACCATGGTCGTGTCTGTCTTACGACTTAACGATTTCTGTCTGCCCCTTTGGTATCTTCGAATTCCCTTTAGAGATCTTACCATCATCAAAGAAAGAGAGGTGATGTTATAGAAAAATCTCTACACGTATTTTACAAAAATGAACCGAAAAGAATTTCGGATATACCGTTAAGAAAGGCCTTGACAAATACATGAATAACATAATGGAAATAGTAGATATTCGTTATAAACAATATAAAACAAATTAAAAGATACACATAATACATCCCGTGTTGATTCCAGAATAAAACGTAACGTTAAATAACTTCATTACACGTATGTGTTTGTTCCTGCAGATAAAGCAGTTTTTACTGTAGCTGTCGAAAGTTTTATAAAGAGGCCCTCCGCATTGAAATTCATAGTTCGAACAGTTTTCAAGCTACAAATTTGACAGAACAACATAACATAAATGAACATTTTATGTTTCCACCCAGTTAAAGACTGCATCTTTCAATATTGAAATTTCTACAATGTTCTGGTTTCCGAAACTTCATAAAATTCCATAAAAGTCTCGGTTCATTTCTGCTTCTAGTAAATGCAGTACCACTTATGTCTCAATTCTATCTATTAACTAGTGCCCTAAATATTATAAAACCTCTCATTGATAACTTATGTAATAACTGTGATGGAAATTCATCTATCAACTATCTTTTGAGTGGAAAAAAATTAGAAGTTCCATTTTCTACAATAGACAGTTATGATTTTTCTATTTTTTATACCACTTTACCACACAAGCGTATAATTTGTTATTCAAAAATTCTGGTTGTTCTTACATATGCTGCAACAAAAATAATACCTTTTTAGCGAAAAATCTTATAACAACTATACATGTTCGACGTCATCTGATTTAATTGCACCAGTCCATTTTTTTACAATATCTATGTACGATTTGGTAAAACGGTATATCGACAAATAGTTGGCATATCAATCGGCACAAACTGCGCTCACCTTATTTCTTTTAATATTGTTATGATCCCAGTTTTTTTCTACCAAAATTCAGAAAGACCCTTCAAAACTAGATTTAGTTGTTAAGTTTAATAATACCTTTAGACATCTGGATGGTGTTTTAGCTTTAAATAATCAAGACTTTTTAAAATTTGCACACAAGAAATTTATCCTAAAGCACATTCCTTGAATAAAGGTAATATCAGTAATGATCGTACTCATTTTATAGATTTGGATTTAAAAATTGAACATGGTTTTTTATACACAAAAAATTAGGAAAAAAGGACGATTTTTAATTTCCTAAAGTTAAATTTTCGTTTCTTGATGGGGATATGCCTTTAGCTTCATTGTATGAGGTTTACATTTCGCAACTATTTCGAATTGCCAGTGTTTGCATCAAAGTTTCTGACTCTCATCTTACTGGTAAACCTTTTCAGCAGGAATACAGATATCACAAGCTTCTCATGATTTTTACAAAATTTTATAACCGTTACAAAGATTTAACACAAACTACAGCTGCAAATGCAGGGTCTTGATACAATATCAAGCAATATCACATTCTACGTTCTATGGAAAAATTACACATAGGCTTACAAATTTAAAAACGATCCCTTGAATCTGACCGTTCCTTTAAACAAACTTATCCACAAGGGGTCCAAGTTCGACGTTATAAGACATGAAAACTTGTTTTTGTTTAAACAATTATTAATAAAAGGAATTCGAAGATACCAAAAGGGGCAAACAGAAATCGTGAGTCGGAAGACAGACAAGACCATGGCCAAAAAAATGAAATGAAAGACAAACATAGAACACACAACACTACACTGAAAACTAAAGCTGGAGTAACACAAACCCTTAAATAAAAAAACCAGGGCGAGTTCAGGTGCTCTGGAAGGGTAAGCAACTCCAGCTCCACTAGTGGCACCTGTCGTGTTACTCATTAGACAAAGCCGGTGTATATTCAGCTTTATACAGATAGGGTATACATTGTATGTGATTTTGGTTGCTGTCAAATATCAGTTTCATGGACTTAGCCATATTTGTAATGATAGAAAAAATTTTCTTTTCCAAAATTCAGGCTCACACTGGAAGAATTAAATTGTAATTATGTGTGTAGCTAAAAATAGTTGGGACATAAGGTGTAAACGATTTTACTTCTTGTTTCTGTTTCTTGGGATTTAGCCAATTTTATGGTCTGCAGGGAAGACGGAGTGTATATTAGCTTCAGAATCTCAGTGTTTTTCATAAATTCTGGATTTTTAATTTTTTTTCACCCTTGAAGATGTATAGATATGATATGTATTGATTGATTGATTGATCAATTGTTGCTTAACATCCAGCAGGAAATATTTCATGCATATTCAGGACGGTATATGATATGTATGCCTATCTGTTGTTGATCAAATATTAAATATAAAAATTCTAAATTAATGTGTTTTGTATGTGCACTTTTACAATATAAATTTAATGTCAATTCAATATTTCATACACATTGTAAATGGAAACTCCCGGATAGAAAAAATTGATACAAAAGATTTGTTCGCTATTATGTCATAAGAAATGAGACAAGAAAAAACTTTTAATCAAGTTTCTTAAAGTAATACTTTAGAAATGTAATTAGTTTCCCACCTTTGGTAAATTCCCGGTAATTACGGAAAAAATGACATTGAACAATAGCGAACTTGTAATTAATGATTTTTACATAAAACCCAACAACCAAACGCAAGTAAATTAGAAGTACATGCAAAGAATATATAATAAATTTTTCAGTTAATATTTGTTCCTTATTGAGATGGTATGACATAGATTTTCAATTTAAATATTGGGACTTTTCGCATAAGAGTTTTCTCCCATATGGGAAGGTATTTTAATAAAGAAATAATGGTGGAATTTAGGTTTTTATTTTATTTTTTTTTAATTTTCTTTAAACTGACAATTTATTGTAAAAATCAGTCTTTATTTGTTTATTTTGTTAATGTGCATCACACTAGTTTTTTCTCTTGGAAAATATTGTGGATTTTGCAAAATATAGCAACATCTATGGTTTCCCCCACCCCCGGGTAGAGATAACCACATGTGGTTTGGAATACTCTGATTCTGTGCAAACTCTTTCATAAGGAACAATGGCATTCAACAATGCAAAAAATCTTTTGTGTTTTCAACAGTTTAAAACTTTTCAAAACCACTGAAAGCACAAGATGGTAAATCTCAAAAACTCTCTGGGTAAGATTTCTATCATTTTATGACCCTGCAAACCTTTTCAGAGAACAGAAATTATTGCCCAATGATGTAAAACTGTGTCTTTCCAACATGCATTCTAGTACCCGAAAATAAAATAGAGAAAACAACTCTTTAAATGTTCACATATTCACTCTTGGGTGTTTGAGATTTTCTCATCTTGCACTTTTAGTGGTGTTAGAAATATATTTCTGCAATCAACAAGGTATAACTTTGTATTAATTTGGTCCTAATTTTTGCAGTAATATTCTATTTGCAATATTATTGCCCAAAAATGTACGACTATCTTTCCAATGTGCATTTCAGTACCCAAAAAATAAGTATGAGCATACATCTCTTTAAATGTTCACAAAGATGTAAAATTGTATCTTTCCAATACCTGAAAATATACAAGTGCACTCAACTCTTTAAATGGTCACATATATGTGTAATTTTGCTTAAAAAATGTAAAGAAATAAAACAAATGATTGCAATTATTTTTGTCATAAAAGCTATGTTTTGTCAAAGATGCTTTGTTTGTGGTTTTAAATGGGCCATCTTTAAATAATATATATATTTTGATTTATAAACACAATCATCAAGTTTGATTGGAGAACAAATGGAAAATATAATTAAATATAGCCCTCAAAATACTATCATTAAAAAAATCTCTGACCTCTAATGAAACCCCTTATTACTAGTAATAACATGTTGGGTCGTAGATGAAGGAAAATCAGAATACTCAGAAATTAGTATTACTCATGGTACATGTTTGTAGATGAAGGAAAATCAGAATACTCAGAAATTAGTATTGGGTTCCAATTTTTGTGGCTTTGAAAAACTTAATGGTTCATGGGTTCTTGATTTCATGGTTTCAAATTCAACAAAGTAAAAATCAACAGAAAATATGTTTTTTATATTGAAAACTAAATTTCATTATTTGCTGAACGATGAAATCCACAAAAATGGGTACCTCAAAGACAATTAGTACAGTATCTATGCTGTTTGGCAGACTGTTTATTTTACCTGTGACTAAAAAATAAAAATGCAGGAGTTGCTAAATAAATATTTTGGAATCAGACATTATGAGCAACAAACCAGAGGCCCATGTTGTGTAACAGTTGTCCTTTCATATGTTCAGCTGAATTTTGTGGGAAATAATTAGAAAATTCCAGAACATCTAGTTGCACCCTGTTCTGGTCATGTACATGACAGAAATGTCATAAATGTCGTAGCGATTATCACAGTTTGAACATTTAAATCTGGTGTGATTATGAACTTGGTCAACTTGTCAGCAGACGATGGTTTGATAGATGGGGCTTGACAGGATGACAACAATTAAAACATCATAAATATGACAGCTGTGACTTCTTATTGCATTTTTTGACAATTAAAAGTACAAAATGGGATGAATGAAATATTTCTGTTTAAAAAATAAGGTATAAAATGGCATTTTATGTCACTGTAGTCTAATTAACTGTTTTTTTTTTGTGTGTGCGGAAAATTAGGACAATTTGTTTTATTAATTTCAACCTGTCATTGGAACAGGGGAAAAAAGATTATTATTAAATTTTGCCAGAATAAAGATTTTGTTTGTTGTCGTTTTGACCGGTAATTTAAAATCATTTTGGATGGATTGATGCCTAGCAACCATTTTTCATGCATATTCAGGAACTTGATATAATTAGGCCAGGAAAAAATATTTGTGTTAATTGCTACCTGACCGACTCAATGAACGTTTTTGTCTTTGAAAAATAAAGAAATTATTTTCCTTGTTTATTCAAAAACTTAACAGTCTTTCATTTATTGGGATATTTTTTCAGATTTTGCCAAAAAAATTGTTGAAAATTAAGAAAGAAGTCACAGCATTGAAAATAGCAATAACTTTGTTGATGCTTGGGTTACTATAGGAAAATCTGGATCACCCTTGTAAAAACACATAATTTTTAGGCCTCACCTTCAAGTGATGGGGGCCTGTTATGTCTGTGTGTTCATATGTATGACCCTATTTCTGGTAAAATTTTTGTCAAAAATTTCTTAGCTTTTGTATGTGGAGATTGAATTGATACTTGGTCTATTTTCTTTCTATTTGTTCCTGATTACATAATGAATAAAAAGACTTTTTTGAAAAAATTTTAAAAATGCAGTTTTTGGGGTTGTTAGCAGGTAATTGACAAACTATTACTTTTTGGTCTGAAGGTATATTCAAAGGATTTTAAGTTAGCTTCTTCAGGGCATAGAATTTGATAGAACTTTTAGGAGTGTTGGTTTAAAGATTTCGAAAATTCAATTTTGGTCTTCAAAATATATCACTTGTGGGCCTGAAGTACGGGAAATAACTGTCTCTTGCATTGAAATTGATTTGTTTAATTTCTTTGCAAACTACAAAATCATCATTTCAATACCAAAAATAATTTTAGAAAAATCGTTTGTTTACAGTTTGCTGTATGTTTTGAATGGATCATTAAGCTGATGGATGAACAAACAAGACATTTGGCGTTTTGTGGTCTTAAATTGTCTGAAAGAATTTGCTGGAAGTTATATTTCAGTAGTTTTTGTCTGTCTGAAATTGAAATTGATTAAGTTTAATGCAAGCATTGCAGATGCGGGCTTTAGGCAACAACAATTTTTTTAATGCGGGTAGGGGGGCAGGGGGATTTTCATTGTTTAAAAAAAATTTCAGAACCTAATTTTTTCCTATGAAAAGTAAAGCAATATATTTTTTTTCCTTTTAGGGGGGAACAGAAATGTCTATATCTGCTTTGTCTCTGTCTCACAGGTTTACATGCAATAAAAAAATGGTTGTTGCCTTATGGTAACATTTGTACGACTCTCAGAAAATAGCTGGACAGAACTAACCTGGAAGATTATACAGGTGTATACAGGTGTAACTTGATAATATAGTTAAATGGACTGAAGTTAAAGTAAAAAGAAGACTTAAATGTTCATTTCATAAAAAAACCCCAAAAATTACAATAACAAAAATTTAACAAGGACATCCAGTTATTTATTTGAAATGCTCATTTTATTAATTAAAAAAAAGGAAATCAAAGCTTGGAATTGTCATGTGAGGTCACTTGTGCCAGTGCACCACCCTCTCTCCAACCATTTCCCCCCCCAAAAAAAACTAAAAAAAACCAAAAACAAAGACAAAGGATCATTTGCTAAGCAAGACTTTACCAGAGCAGCCAATAGAGACGTTTGAAAATTTATCTTATCATAGTCTAGGCCAATCAAATAAGGGCATTTGCTTTATCACTATGTGATAAATTTAAATTATATAAACTCTGGCTCTATACTTCAAAGGTCAGTTCATGCAAGAAATGGATATAACACCTATATCATCAGAGAAAGATATTTATTGACAGTGGGATTACTTTTCTTTTGATCTTTCAGTCTTGAACATTCTTTCTGTCACATCTAAGCTTGCAGGCAATATGATACAAAAATCTATCAACCTATCATAATTTGATGAGCAGATTTTAACATTGTTGATCCAAAAAATTAACTGCCTTTTTGAATGTTTTGATTAAAATCGTATGTATCCTCTAGGTTGAGCTTGCTGAATCTGTATCTTTTTTACTGACAATTTAAGTAGCAATATTCGTGGTGTTTTAATTTTCGCTATCTTCGCAGACATAATTTTATCGCGAAAATTCATACCAGCGAAACATCAATTTTTAACTTGGTATCACAAGGAAAAACCTAAGAAAAGTGAAAATTTCAAGCCGTGAACAGGTCTTAAATTATGTTTTCGTGAAAATTGGAATCCACAAATACTAATACTTTTGCAGTATTAATTTTAATTTTGACTTCCAATGTTTTGGTTAGAAGCATGACTTGATGAAGATGTATGATGACAAATTTATGATAAATTTGTAAATAATTTTAATGAAAACTGGGTTTCTGTCTTTTTGGCATTTATCCATATTTTTTTTTTAAAAATTATTTTATTGATCTTTAAAAACTCAATAATACAGTAAAAAAAGAAAGAAAAATGCCATTATTGAGAGAATTTCTGCCGGAAGTTTCTAGAAAATATTGTATATAAATTATTTATATTAATAAACCTTATCCATATGATATATTTGTCTATAAAACAAAATGTGGTTTACATCATCGTGACAGCCATTCCTGGGGGCTTCATGATGCAAATCTTTGAATTAACATCTTTGACCTAGTGACGATTTGGATGTGACAAATGTTCCAGATGTTCCATATTAATTCTAATTGATGAAGAGCTCTAGTAGCCTTTTTCCATGTCAGGGGTTTATTTTTTGAGAAATTAATACATTTTTTATGATAATTATGGTTTGTGAACTGTCACTCTATTACAATGTTTAAATAATTTGCGCCTTTTCCCCGCACATTTATGACTTTTTACCGACTTGTAATGTGTGATGTAGTACATTGTAATTTTTTATAAGAAAACTGTGTAATTTTTTTTTGTTCTAATTGTTTCATTGTGGGACGAGGATTTTATGATTTTCATGAAATTTTGTGTATGGTATGTACATAAAACAATTTTTGATAATTTTATTTGGTCTTCCCACGTAAGATTTGCCTCCTTTTCAGTAGGTATCCCAACAAAAGTTGAATGGGAGAAATTGAAAAAAATCATTATTTTCTCATTCTTATGTAATATCTTTACAAAAACAAAAATTATGCTGACGTACCTTTATAAAATACATTTAAAAAGTAACGTTGGCAGTGTCCTGGTGATCCAATTAAAGATAAAAAAAATTCATGAATTTTGCCATTAGCTCTATATTGAGATACCTACCATAAAGGGAGGCAAGTCTTACAGAATATACAAATTATGTATTTAACCCGTTATGTATAAATCAGGAATAGAAATGAATTGGTTTTGGCCTGGCTAAGACTTGACTCATCAAGTTCTCAAATGTTAAAATTGTTTTTTAGCTCACCTGGCCTAAAAGGCCATGTGAGCTTTTCTCATCACTTTGCGTCCATCGTCCGTCCGTCCGTCGTCCGTCAACATTTCATATTTTAATCTTCTCCTCTGAAACGACTTGGTCAAATTTGACCAA
>JARWCS010325867.1:0-12505 GCA_034783895.1 Geukensia demissa | reverse complement strand
TATAAGGTATTATCATGTGACAGTATTTTTGAATATGAAAAGCCAGGTGAAAAGGTTAGGCTCTTAAATTTTTGTGATTTACTCCTTGACTGTAATGACTAGAAAGTTATGATAAAGCGTCATGGACAACTTTTTTATTACTGCACTATTTTCAATAAAATTTTCTGTTCAGATATGTATTCACAATTGCAGTCACAATGGACGTTGAGTTAAAGATGATTTTTAAAGAATTAATTTCCCTATTTTCACAGTGATCTAACGGAATATACTCCAAATTAATTAGTATTTCTTTGAATTCTCACTCTCCTCATATCATGGCTCTATTTTCTTAAACTTAGAAAAATTTCATCGTTATTTCTAGATATAATTACAACTTAACAAATGCAAAAATGAGAGCAAAAATAAACAACTTGATTTCGCATCAACTTTTGAGGTTGCCTTTGTTCTTTCAATGAAATATTAAAACAAAACTTTTTGTTCGTTCGCATCTATTTTAAACCCAACGCAAATGAAGTTTTGTATTGGGCGAATTATAGGAATCAGTCTAGCAGGACAAATTTCTACACGTTTTATTGGATTGACTAGCAAATTTGTATACAAGTTCACCTTTATGTATAAACATGACCACATGAACGATATATTCTTTTATCTTTTTTCAGTTATGCCTCTTTGAACTTATAATTTTTTAGCACATCACACCAAACGATTGGGTCCTCAACTCCTCCAACACCGTTCAAGCGACTGACTTCAAAGCTGATCTGTGGTTTATTCGTGATATGTAGATGTGTACATAATATAAGGATTTTCAATTTTATAAAATTTCATTTTACTCCAAAGTTTGTCTGGTTATTTCGTGATATGAAGATGTGCACCTTAAAAGGGGTTTTCAATGTTATAAAAATATAGGAATTACTAGTATGCGTTTTCCAAATTAGATACGACACTCAAGCATGTCCTAAACTCCCCTTTAACCCTTAAAACGACTTACTCTTAAATTGGTCTGTGGTTTATTTATTATATGTAAAAGTGCTGCATACCGATGTTGATAATGCATAAAACTTTGTGTATTGTTAACAAACGTCACCTAGGGTATTCTCAAGCACCGTCGTCAGACTTGTCTGACATGAATTTAACCACATATTGCTATACAAAAATGGTAGATGCCCTTTTCGCTGCATTTGGCTGCCTTGTTGAAATAGTCATATATACCCTGTCGTTTTGTCAAAATGACAAAAAGTATATGAGAATAAGTATTGAATTATTAAATGACGGTTATCAAACAGCATTTCCACAACAACTTATTATTGTGACACGAAATCTAAAATTATGGCAAAATATGGGGCATAACATACCTACTCCTTTCCCATATTTGTTGAACATTGGCAAACCTATGCCTGTATTTTGAAACCACTTAGATGATGCTACTGCTGATGGAACATAGGTCTCGAGGGTAATCTCCATCCAAGCCGTCAGATTGTCTGTCATTAATTTTACCACATATTGCATTACATTGATTTCCGTTACTTATTTGAATTATAAAACCCACTCTGAAATTACTGTAGAGGCTTCATTCTTTGTGATGTACATGGTAGATGGCCTTTCTGCTCCTGCTGGATTTGGTTGCCTATTTCGATTTGTTTTGGATATAGGTACTTTTCGTACTTGGTCTCCTTACCAATGTCTATCAGCATCGATCAAAACGTTTTTTAAAGTTATCGTAATAGGTGTGGAAAACACCGTTTGGCCCCAGGCAAATGGGGAAGTAAAAAGACACGAGTCGAATCAAAATAGCGCATTCGGAAAGAAAAGACTGGAAAAAGAAATAGAAACATACTCATAAAAATAGGAGACGTGGCATGATAAGTTACGTCCAGAAATACGCCTCACAAAATAACTGGAGTGGCGCCGTCCGAATTACCATTTTGTAGGAAGGTGAGAACCAAGCTACCAGATTAACAAGATTTACTGCATCTAGACGATGAAACAGAGAATATAGCGAACAAGATGGCGACAAAAGGAAAATTACACGTGACTATCTGAGACACGCTAAAAGTGGCGGATTGGATAGAGAAGCAAAATTTACAACTGCATTCGAAAGTGAAAAATTCACGGACTATAGAATGACGTGTATTAAAAAAGAAGATATTATTGAGATAGGAAATTTATGCACACTTTAGTTTCAAAAACTATTAAGAACAGGCGGCAGATACAGTTTCAATTTAAGTTTTGTTTATTTCTATATGGGTTTAAATTTAGTAATTCTCTGTTAATGGAATCAATAATCATTAAAAAGAAGAGGTTGTAGTATTTGTTAATTAAACGCTTCATATATAACACGTACGTTGTCATACACTTCTATTATTACATTTAGTTACTATGAAGCTTAGATGCTGTCGTAGGGTTTTCATGTAATACTTTGATCTGGCCATCACTATAAGCATCTGATCAAAGTTGGAGTAACTTCATTCTGATACAAAATGACTAATAAAATCTCATTCACCAAATTTTATACACATACGGCTTATTTTATGGAATGCTTATGTTTTTAGGTAAAAGTTCGAGTAGTATGGAAGAATTTATTACAAAAAGAAGATAAATATATAAAATTAATTATTAAGGCATATTTACAGAGTTTGATAAAGAGTTGTCTTCCATTTACCGTATCATTGATGTTGGAAATGGCTGAAAAATGTCAAACGGTATTCATTTTATGGAGAATGTTTGTTGCCCTTCCGATACATTAAAACACCTCAAACATTTGTATCCTCTCGCATATTGGCGTCCAATTTCCCTTTAATGGTCCAAATCGTTTTTTTAAAACCCGATAGTCAAATCATTTCTTTCAACTTCAGGAAACAAAATCCCCTATTTAACTGTTAAGAATATCACCGAACAAGCTAAATGAAGCATACAATGATAAACGAAACGCATCAGAAAATATTTAACTGCTATTTGCTTACTTGGTCCATGCGACAAAATGTTACCTGATTTGGTTAAAAATTTAAAAAGATCAATTGTGATGTCTAAAAGACTGATAAAATACATCCCAGACTATATGCTTAACAGTTATAAATAATGGATTTAATCGCTGAATGTAACAACGAAAAAAAAACAGTTAAGTTTTACTACCATAGAAAAATTACCGCAAATTTACAAATTTTCCTAAAAATCTAAATCACGACTTCTCGTATATCCTTCTTGATTAGCACCTGCGTTAACCCTCGTGTTACTCAAGGTTTAGTTCTCGTGTTTTGTCGTGTGGCTCTTTTCTTTTAGTCGTGATCTTGTCTAACATTTGACTGATTGGTTTCCGTTTGTTTCTTTGGTATGTCTTTATATTCTTTTTACTATAGCATAGAGAAAATGTGTCCATGGGACACTTGTGCTCCCGCATCGGCAAACAGGAAATAGACTTGAAAAGGGGAGAAGCGGTACATCACACCATGAAAATGCTTCTGACAAATTGTCAAATCAAACCAACTTACAAAAGCCGAGACATCTTTCACTAGAATATTATAGCACGGAAATTAAGTCAATGTCTCGGCAAACAAAAAGATGAGATACAACACACCTGAAATAGGGAGACACGGTGCAATTCACCCGGATAATGTTTCAGACTAAATGTCAAATCAATTGATCATACACAAGCCGAGAAATCTTTGAAAAAATTGACGGACGAGGCTAAAACTTAATGCTTCCGTCGCCTAAAGGCGGGGTCATAAACTTGAGTTTTACTTTTTACCACATCTCTAATCAAAGTCGGGAAAGCGACTCATAATGACCCAATGTTGTAGTTTTTTAAAACCCACTCGAAAAACGGTATTGGAATACTTGAAACTTGTCAGAAGCTTCTTTATGACCGGTATGTTTTATTCTGTTGCTGATTATTCATGTACTGTTGCCAGGATGTGGTTTTGTCACTTCAGACTCCATCAAAGTCAGAAACAAGCTGTTTAAAGTTAGGATTATGGGCATAAGTAGATAATAATCAAGTAAGCAGAAGGCAATCTTATCACCCAAAGAAAAATATTAAGTTCATGAGACTGTGACGGAAGTACACCATGAAAATGAATCCATCTGTTCCCTAGAAAATATATAAACACAATGTGTCCTCTTTCAAAGGAGTAGACCTAAAGAATAAAGTGAAGTAACAGAACGACCAGCGGTGGAATGACTGGCAATACATTACCTGTTTCCATAATTTTGACTAATCTAATTGCAAACTTTAACAAAAACATAATGACTCAACATATTTATATTAAATACACCTTTTTGTCAACGAGATTCAATCTAAATGAGAAAGCATTCTGCGAAACCATACAACACCTACGATCCGCGCTTATGTATGATGACAAATATGTATTTGTGTTATTATCAAAATATATTAATTAGGAAGTTTGCATTTGTTTCAGCATATATTTTTATATTAGCTTTTTAAAAAATCTATATATTATAAAAATATATTTTTGGTTTAGTATTCAGACTTTTTCGCGGCAAATGACGTAGTTGAGGACAGAAGTGTCAATCGCACCATACTGAGTATATTAAACATGCGACAGAATATATTTACTCAATTTTAGAAAGTGGAAGTTCAACCAGTTAATGTTTGACCAATTGATTTTCTCGTGGGGCTTCAGGATTTTGATTACGCATTATATTGCAAGGAGTTAAAATAAACATTCATGCACAAACAAGTATAAAATAAGTATTAAAACACTAGGTTTCTGTGATCGAAAGTGTTGTAAGAATAACTTTGCGCCTAAAAATCCTCTTGCATTCTGAATTCAAATGGAAGTCTGCCATTTTATAACGATTCAAGAGTAAAAAAACGAGAAAACAATATGGGCAGAGTGGCAATTCTCATCACTGAATTGGTAATTCTTTGGACAGTCGTACATATAATGATGCAAGAGTAAAAAAGAGAAAAAATCACTGAATCGGTTTATCTTTAGGCGGTCATACATTATATTGTCATTGATAACGCAGGAGTAAAAATGGCCAGTCTGGCAGTTTACATAACTGAAATTGTATTTCAATGGGACAGTTATACGTTATATTGTCATTTTATGATGACATGATATTAAAAAAGAAAACATTTTATGTTTGTACTGGTACTTCATTTGGACAATCATACAAATATAATTAAAAGAAAATAGAATTTATGCCGGAAAGACACAATCCAAACCTCACATAAGTTTATAACAAATATTCAAAAGCCAAAATGAAGGTTTACCAATGCTGTGCAAATAAAGGAAATTAGATTATGCTGGGCACGTGTCTCAAGGCTTAACCTCGCAGCATGCACATGTAAACAAATATATAAAAAAAGACCAAAATCCACAGATTGTAAAACAAGTACTCGTATCGAAAACAAACCGGAATAGACAGCCAAATCCAACGGAAAGGACATCCACCATGTGCAATCCAAGGAATGATCACCCTCTGTAATTTCAGCAGGGTCTTAAAGATACAATAAGTAACGGAAAATTTTGTAAAACAATATGGGTAAAAAGAATTCGAAGATACCAAAGTGGCAGACGGAAATCGTTAAATCAGAAGGCTGACAAGATCGTGGCCAATAAAATGAAACGATAGACAGCAATCTAATTAAAATTAGATCTCCACACTCTCTCCCCCTTTTGATTTTATTATTTTTTTCTTTAGTCGCTTCGTGTGAGATCTAAGGACATCCCATCTGAGTTCATGTCAAGGGTCAATTATTTCCTTTCGGAACGTTTCGGAGCTTTATCAAAGCGCTATGCCAGGCAAATCGCCTCCACACCAGTGAGGCATCACTGATTGGCTATCGTAAATTTGACCTCTGACATGAACTCAGATGGGATGTCCTTAGATCTCCCACGACGCGACCAAGGAAAAACAAAATGACAAGAAGGAGCAAGTGTGGAGATCTAATTTTAATAAGAATGTAGTGTCGTCGACATCTAGCAAAGAATTCCACTCAAACCGGTGCTAGGGGCCATCTTGAACTTACTGTGAGGGGTGAGTTTTTACTCTGTGTTGAAGGCCTCACTGTGACTTTGAGAGGAAGAACAGCAATCAAAGCGCTGTTCCTTTGCTTGGAATTTACTTGTATATATGAGATTTTTGTGTCATGAAGATTTACACCATACCCCCCTTTTTTGTCTAATCGAATATCATTTATTGAGGTTTAAATAACAGTTCACTTACAATCTTGAAGTAGATAATTTGTGGATTTAATGGCTTTTAAATAATTCATTATGCTTTCACATCGTATTTATTACATAAAAAATTTTCAGTTTAATGTACTTTAGATACCATGTTGAAGTCACGTGGCAAAAACTTCCATGTGCTGGTAACAAACATCATAAGTAAAAATGTATTATTGAATTTAAAACATGTATCTTCCCTTATGTAATATGAGCATGTTAAATGATTTGGAAAAGGCTATTATTAAGTTAAATTTAATTTTGTCTTTTTTTATTAGATATAAAATTTCAAATATGTTTTGAAATTATAAAATATGTTTTAATGAGAGATAATATTTTTGTGACCATAAATAATTTCACTTCAAACATTAAAAGTGTAAGCATTTGTTACGTGAGGCCAAAGTCATATCTACAAACTTCTATTAATTGTAATACCAAACAAGCTGTTATAATCAGACACGAGACATTCTGTTGTAATGCTGACCATGCACTGTTATAAATATTTAAAAATCAATTTGAAGTTGATTAATATTAAGTACACGATTGGTTATTTATTCCTATTAAAGGATTAATAATAATTTATTGGTTGTTATTATTATTATTTATGCTGTGATATGTTTTATTTTTCAGAGAAATAGCTACCATAACATACAGAAGTGGACCAGAATGGGATAAGAGATTTAATCGTGACCGAATAGATAAAAATTCACCTCCAACTCTATGTCCGACCTTTTCAATCGAAAGTTACCTGGAACACCAGGGTGAGAGTTTCAGTACCAAATACGATCCCAATTCTCTACTGTACATATCAAAAGTAAGTATACCAACGTGATGCCACTTGTTTACTATACATATTATAGTACTGTAGTTTTTGGACTATAAATCTATGTTGACTAAAGAACTAACTTGAATTTTTCATGTAGACTTTTAATGGAAAATCCTCAATTTTAAAGAAAAAAGTCTTGTCTGATAGTCTGATAGTCTGAAAAATATGGAATTTGTACAAAATATCTCACTTAATTCTTTTTATGCCCCAGCAACAAATTGTTGGGGGGGGCATATTAATTTACTGCTGTCCTTCCTCCGTTCGTCCGTTTGTCCAGATTTAACACGATCATGGCTTGTCTGGCTATCTCCTCGAACAGTTTTTGTACTACATCTGAAAATTTTTTGCATGATGTTTCTATGATGAAGGTGTGCAGGGCCAAAGGATTTTGGTTTTCGTGAAATATTACCGAAATTGGTGAAAAATACACTTTGTCAATTTTACAGTACTCAGAAATATATGGATCATGGCTGGTCCGGCTATCTCCTTGAACAGTTTTTGTACTAAATCTGAAAATTGTTGCAAGATGTTTCTACTTATGATGAAGGTGTGCAGGCCAAAGGATTTTGATTTTAGTGAAATATTACATAAATTGGTGATAGTTACAGTTAGTCATTTTATATGTGGATCATGGCTTGTCGGGCTATCTCCTCGAACAGTTTTTTTACTACATTATGTTATATCTGAAAATTTTTGCATGATGTTTCTACCTATCATAAAGATGTGCATGGCCAAAGGATTTCGATTTTCCTTTCTGAACCTGTAATCAATGTCTTAATACAAAAATAAATATGTTCTTAATTGGCAAATCTCACAAGCGGGGGCATCAGTGTCTTACTTATTTTTTTTTCAAAGAACTTCACTACATGTGCAATAGCAAATGATTCTGAAGGGCGAGTGTGGGGCTCCTGTGGCAACAGAACCTTCTAGTTTGATTCTAAGGTGAAACCCAAAAGCTTTTTTTCATAGTCATTATTGTTCATATTCCACTATTCCACTGATACTTAAATGCCATTCATTATTGTACATATTAAGAGAAAGTACATGTACCAAATATGAAAATGAAAAGATATGGGGTTAATGTCAGAGATACTTTACTCCTACCACAAAAAAAAGAAAAAAAAAAAAAACAGAGGGAATTAACAAAACCTAGAGGTCTCCACAAATACCACTTGTAATTTGAGACCTACAGAAAGCAAGCAAAGATTTAAAATTCAATAGCTAAAATTATTTGAACTTTATTTGTAAGTCATATATCCATTCTGATAACATCATCTATTGAGTATTTCATAATCACTGGACCAGAACCTAATTCCAGAATTTTATCAAGCTGTTTTTTATGGATTATCTAAGGATATGTATATTAATGTTATTTAAATAAATAAATTATCTTAAAGTTAAATTTTTTTTTGACAAAAATGTTAGAGTTTAAGAAGGGCGCAGCCACCATATTTAGAAGAAGGTTGAAGGTTGAGTTACCCATTGGTGCTTGCTTAATATTATTATGGAAAGATTGACCTTATCCCGCATTTGTTTGCTTCAACACACAGCTGTAGTGTGGTCAATCTAATTAAAATTAGATTTCCACACTCGCTTCCCCTTTTTGATTTGTTTTTTTCTTAGGTCACGTTATGGGAGATCTAAGGACATCCCATTTGAGTTCATGTCTAGGGTTAATTATTTCCCTTCGGAACATTTCGGATCTTTATCAAAGCGCTATGCCAAACAAATTGCCTTCGCACCAGTTAGGCAACGCTGATTGGCCATCGTAAATTTGACCTCTGACATGAACTCAAATGGGATGTCCTTAGATCTCCCACGACGCGACCTAAGATAAAAACAAATAAAAAAGGGGAGCGAGTGTGGAATATAATTTTAATTAGATTGACATGGCCTTTAAGGCCAAGTGAGCTAAAAAGTGTAATAAGTATCTCTGTTTATTGTTTCCCAACCCCATTTTCCTGCTGAGCAGAAGTTTTGGAAACAAAAACAAAAAAACTTATTTCTTCTGTTGCAAAAGTCCCAGATACTAACAAACTGGTGTCAATGTCTAGTACCGTACTATTTTACTACAGAAAAACACAGACAGTTGATTTTAAGCTTAATTTGTTACCAGAATGATGTTATAGAACTTTGCTTCCAAGAAAGGGAATTCCAACATCAAAATTCAAATACATTAAAAAAATACCTATGGAAGAGTTCAATTCCTCAATAAAAAGGAAAATATTTACTTAACCTATACTATTTATTTCACTGATGTAAGAGAAAACTGACCTAAAAGCTTTAAAACAGCATTACTATGAAAAACATAGCACTTTTTTAAAAATGCACTTAGACGTTATTGTGTCAATACATTTATTACTTTATTTAATAGATTTCACAATAAAAAAACATACAGTTCACAAAATAAATAACATTGTAGAAACATCATTTACTAAGAGCAAAACACGACAGAGGTTTTCATGAATAAAAAGAAACGTTTTTAAAACATGATACAGGACAACCACTGAAATCAGAATCTGGACTGGAACTTCTTGTTGGTGGATTTGGTACCAGTTGAAAATGCTCTTTATTATCTACACATATTTTCTACACCTATTGCTACTTTCTCTATTTTTCTTCACACCATTCATTCTCCTTTCTCACCTGAAAAAAATAAATTATAATAGTTTAATTGTACATGTACTTGAATGAAATTTAAGGATTATGTAAATAATTTCTTCTTGTATGTTAAGCAAGATGGTTTTTCAAGAAACAGGTCTCTCTTCATTTTTTACCCAAGCTGCAATGGAGATGAACTTGGCTTTTGATTTGATGATGGCAGGTGGGTGGGTGTCAACACCTGTTCTGGACAATAACTCCAAATGTTTTCGTCTAATCCTAAGCATTCGCATCATCTTAAGAGAAATACCAAAATGTAAAAAACTATTCAAGATTCAAACTTAATTGTAGCCATTCTGAGTTTTTTCTGTTTGATATATTCTAAAAATTTCTTGAGAAATATGGGGAGGGATGTAGCATAGATCTTTTGTAAAATGAAATACTTTACACTTTATGCATGACCTGCACTTCTTCTCTCCAAAACTTTACTTTCCTGTCGTTTGAAGGTAGTAATTATTATGGTAAGGAGTTTATCTAAGGGAGAGTTGATAGCTAGTGCTATCAAAACTAACTTAAATGCAGCATGTGCATTTCATCCTGAATATTAAAGTGTGGATAAAACAGCTAAAAAATATAATATCACAAAATATTGGCACCATTCAACATGCAACAAGGAAAGATGCAAGGCAAAACTATTCCATTAAGGAAGAATATTTATGGGGCATGGAAATAACTTTGGACCCTGCCTTTTTATTTTAAATTTCACAAAGTCCAAAAAATATTAAATGGTTCCTTCTTTAAAATGAGGTGTGTGTGTGTTTGTGGTGGTGGGGGTGGGGGTTGGGGTGGGTGGTTGTGGAAAGGAGGTCCAAAGCTGTACACGAACAACTGACCTTATTTCCAAAATTATGTATTATCTATAGCTATCTTATCTGTATGTTTCTAATGGGCAGGTAATCAAATATGAGCTACAATAATGTTTTAAAAATAAAATTTTCCTAAGGTTTCCTAGGAGACAGTACTACATAAGAAGTTGCTAAAACTTTAAAATCCCCCAAAATCATTCGTTGTTATTCTATTTTGACAACAATCTGTTTTATATAAAAGAGAAATGCAATGCACTATTTTTAAGAACTTGTTTTGTGCCCCAAGGAAATCTAGTGAACTAAAAGCAACAGCTTAAAGAAAAGTTATGCAGTGCACAATACAGAAAAGATGTGGATTGTGCATTTCTGGCATATGTCCATATTCTTTCTTTTAAATTTTAACATGACTCTCCATGAATGATTTACAATATGTTAAAGGAATTTTTTGAAAAATACACTTTTCCAGACTTTTGGAAAAAGGGGGCCCACTTTTTGCAGACCTCTTGAATCATCTATTTCTTATGGAGATTAAGACCAAACTTTCACCCAAACTTTTCTATTTTTATCATTTTAGCGTAAGCCTTTTGAACATACCTGTTCTTCCTCTGCAGGTGTGAAGTCATTCTTTATATTGAATGTTTTTCTGATTTCTTCAGGTGTTTTTCCTTTGATCATGTTTGCTACTGTTTTACAAGTAACATCTAATAAACCTTTGATGTCGAGGTAATTTGCTGCCTGCAATAAAAAAAGACATACTATGAGCAAAACTCACAAAAGATAACTCTGGTTCCAATTGATTATCTGCTCTTGAAATGAGCCTAGATAATTGTCCTTCCTATATGCATATCTACACATTTTGTCTTATGTTCAGGCAAAGTTTCATTGAAATCCATTGAACAGATTGGGAGGACATGCACTTACAAGGAATGTGGACAGATATACAACAGACTGGCTGATTCCTATATACTTTTTTGGTGGAAGGATCTAATAAATTTGGCTGTAGTAAAATTTGGTGGTTCCTTTAAAGTTAGGTTTCTATAGGCTCTGCAGTTTTTGACCAGAAGATTGTCATATGAATTCCCACAAGTTCCTATGTAGAAATAAGTTTGGCTGTGGCAGCCATATCTTGGTTGGTCAGAGGGGAAGACTGATACAATCTTGGAACTGGAATATCTGGAATACCATTCCACAAATGTTTGATATAATTGGCTGAGCAGTTTCAGAAAAGAAGACTTTTAAGTGAATTTAGGCATGCTACATTGTAGTTACAGTTTTTAGAGAGAACCAACAGCAGACCATTCCAACATAGTTCAATTCAAACTGGCTGAGCAGTTTCAGACCGGTGAAAAAACAAAAATGTTTTAAGTGAATTTACCATAGGTCCCATGTCAGTTCTGTAGTGGCAACTGGCATGGTTTGTCAGTGGTAGAAGATCTTGTGCAGTTCAACATGAAGATACTTCAGTGAATTTTCAATGGAGTCCATGGTCAACCTAAGTTAGGCTGTGGTGAACATAGTGGTTGGCTTGTGGACATACATATTACCTGATAAATTTCTGGTAGGGGGAACACCTGAAAATTATTTCACCACATTTCCAATTGTAAGAGCAATTTCAGAGTAGAAGATTTCTAAAGAATTGATTCTAATTTTTTTTTTATTTTTAAGTAATGGCAACTATTTTGGTTGGCATGTGCCATGATGTGGGGACACCTGATAAAATTTTTATTGAGGGCATCCCAAGGACTATCCCAAAAAAAAGTTTAGTGAGCCCGGTGGTTTATAAGGTGAATATCTCATGTGAATGTGAATAGACAGACAGACAACATATGCAAAATGATTGCAATAGCTCACATGTCCTTTAGTTGTGTACATGAACCTAAAAATTTAAAGAAAGACCAATGTCAACAATATTGTTCTAGCTTGAAGTGCAGCAGGGCCCGCCCCCATTCTCTTGACACTCTTGCCTTTTTCTGACACCATTACCTTTTGTTTTATGAGGTTCTTCCCTTTTTGAAGCTCAGCAC
>JARWCS010325856.1:0-12506 GCA_034783895.1 Geukensia demissa | reverse complement strand
TTTTTACACAACACAAAATAATCGATTGATGACGTATCGCATGTCAAATTGAAGTTTATGTTGACAAATATGTGGTCCCAAAACCACATGTTATAAATATAAATTTTAAAAAAGATATTTACAAATGCATAAGGTGGCGCTTAACTTTTGTTGGAGAGTATATGTAAAGCGAATGTAATGGTAAAAAACAATTCAAAGATACAAATGGGCACACAGAAATCGTTTAGCCAGAAAACAGAGAAGACCATGGCCAACAAACCTAGTACACACAACATTCAAATGAAATCTAAAGCTGAGGTACATGTGCTAAAAGAGAATTAGCAACTCTTCCTACACTAAGGTCAACCGTAATGTTACTGAATAGTCACAGTCGGTGTTAAGTTGCAATCGATGTAATTCACAACATGTTTAGGAACGGATTTACTTTTACGTCCACAGTGGGAAGATATATATTGTCATTTGTGAAATGGATATTTCATATCGGATTGCGATCGAAATATTTTCGGAATGCTGACATTGATCTTCCCCAAAAAATCCTTTGTCCTGCAGCTTTCTTGTCAGCTGCCCGATAGAAAGCACAAACCCTAGAGTAGCGTATCGATTATGAAATGTACACTCCCGTATGCAAGAACGGCCTGAATATGGCTACAGATGAACAGAACGTTTACAATGGGAAAGTCAAAGCCATCTCTTTTGTCGTTTCTTAATACTCCCTTACTGCCAATTTTAGTTGAAAGGCTATGTATGAAGCAGACCTTACCGTAGCATTCTTTATTTCAAGTTCAATAGTATTGATGCGGTCGACAAAATAACCAAATGTAGAATTATTCTGTGACAGAACATCATAAAGCGCAACTGGAAACCAAACAATTGAGCCAACCTTTCCTTAATTTTTTTTCTATGCAGACGACTCTTTATGAAGTCATCTTCATACGAGTAAAGCAATAAATTGACGAAAAGTGTTCCACAGTTGGTTCCCACTGGAGTTCAGACAATTTGTTGAAAACAAGTCCGCCAATCATTAAACAATATATATGTTTATTGCTAACGTGTGTTCATTAAAATACTACTATGCTATGTTCCATTAACCAATAATCGGTTGAAGCCATACAATAATATTCTTTCAAGTAATATTCAGAGCAGAATTTCAAAATTGATATTCCTGTTTTTTTGTCGGCCTGAAAGGTTGATTACCAAAACGGCCTGCAAGGTAGATAATTAAAACATTAACATAAATCGTTGATGTCTGCAGGAAGATGGGGTTTTAACCTATGTTTCGTTTATATGGGTAGCCAATCGGTGGTGATATATTACGTGATGCAGAAAAGCGTAGAATTGATAAAAATTTTGCTAGATCTGAATGAATACAAATAACACGAAAAAATCAGTGTGAACTCAAGATTTCATTTGCCCATTAGTTTACACAAGGGTGTCATCTGCCTAAGAGTGAACTCAACGGTGTCATTGTCCCAGTAGTGAAACTAAATGGTATCATCTGCCCAGTGCTGAAACAAGGGTGTCATCTATCCAGTATTGAACTTAAGGGTGTCATATATCCAGTAGTTTACAAAAGGGTGTCATCTTCGAATTAGTATAAACAAGGGTATTTCATTCGTCGGTAGTGACATAATGGTGTCATCTACCCAGTATTTAACTCATGGGTGTCATCTGACCGGTAGTTAACACTTAGGTATCATCTACCCTGTAGTTAAAACAAGGGTATTATCCACCCAGTAGATAACTCAAGTGTGTCATTCGCCCGGTAGTTAATTCAAAGGTGTCATATGCCCAGTAGTTACCTCAAGGGTGTTATCCGCCCGGAAGTTATGTTGCGACATTAGCATGATTAATTAGGTGAATGCTGTAAGACTGTGCAATTCTAATATGAGTTTTTACTTTCAGAACAATATTGGTCTTACCTTGAATTAGGCCGTCATCTTTTCTTGCTTGTTGGGTAGTAGAGCGCTGTAAGATGTTAAGTTTTGGGGGTTTTCCCCTTTTAGAAACCCATGGTATTGAGCCTTCCAGACAAATTTTAATTTTAAAATCGCTTTCTGTGGATTGAATTTGATATCTAAATAGCAAGTTCAAACTTTGACAATATATGCCCAAATATACAAATGTAGAAGAATTTAATTATCATATTAAACTATATATCAACTTGCAGTGCATATTTTTGCGGCAGTTCACTGTACAATTTCATTTTTATTAAGACGTGGGCATTACGAGTTTTGAACCTGTCAATATATACACCTTTTGTCGAGTATAGCAAACATATTTGAATGTTAATTTAATAAGATGACCTGTATTACGATCATGTTATCATGCACCTAAAGGAATTGATGATGTTGAGTCCAGTGTAGAATACCCATGTGAGAGATTGAAACTGCATAGTTCAAAGAGACAAGACAAACTGGAAACAAACTAAAAGACAAAACGAAAACAAAAAGAACAAAGGCTTGAACTCCTTTACAAAACAGGAGTGGGATCAGGTGTTCCGTTAGGGTAAGAATCCGCTGTCCTGCGCACAGCACCCGTCGTGAAATCCTTGAACCCTGATCCGGGTTATCGTCAATTCGAGAAGATGTCAACTTATTGTTGAATAACCGGTTAAGCATGGTAATCTATTGGATGATTTTTATTGAAATCATAACATAGTAAAAGTTTCGAGTTAATTATTAAGAAAAATATGGGAATGTCAAGGATGTCGATACTTATTATGGAAGTTGGGTGAGGGAAAACATGAATATGTCATGTGATTTATTAGTCGGAATAATTATAATCATGTGATCTATTAGTCGGAATAATTATAATCATGTGATCTATTAGTTCGACTAATCACATTTATGTGAGTTATAAGATAAACTAATCACAAACTGTTTTAAAAGTGTGGATTGATAATATGTTAACTGGTATGTTTCACTTCCAATAATTAGGGTTGTTGGAAAGAAAAAAGGTCGTTCTGTTTAAAAAATGCTTCATACATTGATCATAGCCTAATCTGACTAGTAATTGGTTGTTTAGCACGTCATACGGTCAGAGCAACTAACAGATGTCGCTGGATTGACAATTCAAATTAATTGCTGTCATTTTGAATATACCGGGCTTCCATTTAAGCAGTGTTTGTCTGGAAGCTGTTTAACGTCTTACTTATGTTAGGGTAAATCTATTTACGTAATTGGAAAATGTTGCTTAATATTCATGTGGACAAAGTGTAACAGTGACAATCTTTTTCAGATATCACGAATACGGATTGACATTTATGTTTACTACATTCAGTAAGGTATGTGTAACATATGATATTAGTTTTTTCAACAAACATCTAAAGTTATTATATGCATATTTTATTAGGTTATATGGGCGTGATGTTGCAGGCTTCTCAGAGTATAATTTTGGATTTTTTGGAACTTAAGGTATTCGGAACCATGTGATTAATAAAAATACCCGGGTTTCCGAGAAGAACCTAATATATTGTAATCAGAAAAGATTAGGAAACTTCGGAAAATACTATTCATCTATTTTTTTTTAATTCTAGTAATTAACACAGGTTTATATATATTTTTTCAGAAACAATATAATATTTTAGAATTAAGGAAAGACATCACGATTTCGTCTATATCATTAAAAACAAGAAATATTTGACAGACATTTTTATTATGGTCCAAATACCTTAAGCTCTACTTTAACTTCAACAATAAAACATATAAATCATAAAAGTTAAGTATTTTTTAAAATAAAATTACGTGTTTTTATTCATCTGAAGCATTGTTCTTATATTACCAATAATGATAGGAAAGTCGAAAATTAAAAAATGTTACTGATCACTAAGTGTAGTTTAGAACGAAATTTATACAGTTGAAATTATAAAGTGTGTCTAGAACCCACCTAGATTTCCCCATAGAGTATATGACAATAATTTCAGAAACATTTTCCGATGTTATTTTTTTTTTAATTTATTATGATTATACGTACCGTACTACAAATATTTTCATTATCATAATTCATTTATTGCTTTACATACAGTCTGGTACTTTACATAAATGTACATCTTCAAATAACGTTTTTTCGTCTTGAGTTTTGTTTGCATGTGTTATAACATTTTCTTTTTTATTCCACTTGTGTTTGATCCTGTAATAAATTCCTGACAAATAAATGAAAATATGATGGAAAAATAGATATTAAACATTATGAATGAGTCAAAAAGATACAACTCATGCTCTTTCCAGAATCAAACTCAATATAATAGAACTTCATAAAACTTATATGTTTGTTTCTACAGATAAAGGAGGCATAAATATGGTAATACTTAATAAAACTCCATCTCAGATTACTCCTGCTTCTAGTAGATTGGCTACACTTACGTCTCAATTCAATTACTCTAATTGTTAACTTTTGTAATAAATGTTATGAAAATCCATTTATCAACAACTTTTGGATTGTTACAAATTCACTAGATGTTTTAGACAAAACAAAATTTGTTCAAGTTCCATTTTCTACAATAGACAGTTATGATTTGGGCATCATTTGACATGACCACGGCGGTCATTTTTTGTTCTTTTGATAATTTTAATGTACGATTTGGCAACATGGTCTATCGGATAGTTGGCGTGCAAATGGTCTCAAACTATGCTTCTCTCATTACAGATTTATTTTCATATTGTTATGAATCACAGTTTATGGCAAAGATCTAAAAAGATTCTTCCAAACAGGATTAAGTGGACAAGATTAAAAATACTTTTAGATATTTGAACGATGTTATAGCTTTAATTAATCCAGAGTTTCAAACATTTTTAAAAGAAATTTTTCCAAAAGAACTTACTTCAAATAAATATAATACTAGAAATGATCGTACTCCCTTTTTAGATTTGGATTTAAAAAGAGCAAGGTTGTTTATGCGCTAAAACTTATGATAAAAGGGACGATTTTTACTTCCTATAGTTAATTTTCTGTTTCTTGATGGGGACGTGACTTTGATACCTTCGTATGGCGTTTACATTTTACAGATATTTCGATTTGCGATTGTTTGCGATAATTTTTATGACTTTAATGATCACAACCTACACCTTACTGGTTACACAGATATCATTAGCGACCCAATAATTTCACAATTATAGTTACGAAGATTCAATACACAAATGCGGCTGCAAATGTAGAGATGTGATACAAGGAATATCACATCCAACTTCTACGGAAACATTACATATAAAGCTTACAAAATAATAAAGGATCCTTTAAATCTCACTGTGAAACAAACTTATCCACAAAGGGCACAGGTTCGACGTTATAGTAAGAATATAAGTACAAATATTAATAAACTTATCGCTTCCTTACAAAGATATTAAGCATTGCTTCCACCTGTCTTGCCTCACTTTTATTAACAAATCGTAAAACATTCGGTGTTTGATGACAACTCGTGTTGAAAGGCTTGATGTCTTACCTTCAGGAATCTCACCCTGAACTTGATTTCAGTAACCACGAGCATTCATTAGAGAGGTATCTTCTTTTTGCATGTTTTCTGTTTAGTTTATTTATTGTAATTCAGGAACACTCTAATCAGATTGGGTGAATTTCTGTTAGAGTTTTACAGTTCGACTATCACTGCTTTTGTTTTCTTTGATTTTTTATTACTACTTTCGGGAAGGTTGGGATCCCTCTTAACATCACATGTCTAATGTGCCAGTCCAATGTCAGGAACTGTGGTCAAAGGTTTGTCTTTTTGTTATAGGTTTTGTTACATGTATATTTTATCCTATTTAGGCAGCAGGAGTTTATTTTACGGTGAACACAAGACATCGCCTGTCCCACGCCTGACAAAATCAAAAAATAAAAATATACAGACGAAAATATAATAAAAATGTTACACTTCATTATTGACCACAAAGATTTTCAGTTTGGTGGACGACTTTTCCAGCAGACTTTCGGCATTCTACTGAGCATTTATTGCGCGACTTTTTTAGTCGACCACCTTTTTTCACTCATTTGAGACTGACTTTCTTTAAGGGTTATTGCAAAAGTTGTGATGGGTTACTTTTTATCATGAATTTGCAATTAATTACGTTCATACAATAACGATATAACTTATCTGAGATATTGGTAATGTTTGGTTATTAAAGAGTGCAAAAATGCCAAATTTGTCATATTCCACTCCACAGGTATTACAAGTTGCCATTAATTTCCAGAAGACGTGTTCATTTCATTATTTCATTGATGTTTCTTCACTGTGAAAGAAAAACGTAGTGACACAGCACAAAATATTTTAATTTAATTGCTCTGTACTTAAAAAGCACATTTTAAGGGCATAACAGCAAAAGCATTTTGTTGTTCCATGGCAACGAATCAAATTTATGCAATGATAATTTTTGCTTTCGAAGTGTCAAAATTGATCTTCATGAGAGTCAATAAATTTTGTGACTAAGCATTTCTATTGTATTTTGGTCCGTACAGAGAAAGTATATGTTGATATCATAGCCATAATTGATAAATGTAGCCAGTGTCCTGTTAATAGGGTCTGTCTGAGCCAGTGATTTCTTTCAAATACATAATATAAACATTCAAAATTGAAGTTTATTGTTCATAAAGGAATTGCAGAGACTTTACATGTTCCATCTAGTATTTAAGAAATTAGTTTAGTTAAGTTTTTGGGAATCATCATAATCCATCTATGTTGTCATATTTTGACGCAATAATAGACGTTAGGGATTTCATTTGCACTTTTATGAATTTTTCTAATAATATTAAGAAATGTGTAACTGGAAATTTTTAATATTTCATCATAGCATCCATTCAATCAGTGTTAGGGTTGTAGTAGACAAATGATTATACGTATATTACTTTTATTCAACTAGTTGTAGAATTGATTGACGATAACCAAAAATGACATTAATGAAATTGTTGAACTGTGTCATAGCGATAGAATTAACCAATAATGACAATCTAATATTGTCGTACTGTGTCATATAGATAGAATACGCAAAACTTGGTCAGAAGATATAAACAGAATGTTCAATAATAGACAAAGACAATCAGTTGTATATTAGGACACGATATATATCGTGTGTAGGGTTTCAGTAGCCCCATATTTCTGACAGTAGTACAAATGTGGTAAACTTGATTTTCATTTTTGAATGTCTTTTGCGCAGTGTTATCTGTATTATTGTCATTGGACTGTTTTTAAACAAAATAGAAGCTTTAACAAGACACATTGTGTTAGTGCTTAAGCATTAAACACAAACGACAAATATTGAGCGTATATATTATACTATAGTGGCCGATGATAATCATAAAACCTAAACGTTGAATAGCGCTATAACTTTCTTCATAAGTCACGCTGCATACAAAAGATGTGATGTTTATCTCATTAACATCGTCGCTCCAAAACGCTCAATCCTTTCTATTTTCTATAACATTGTTAAATGTAAGAAGTGTAATATTAATATGTGTAGACTGCCTCGGTAGTGTAGTGGTTAGCGTGCTCGCCCCGAGTGGGGAATGTCGTGGGTTCGATCATTGGCCGGGTCAAACCAAAGACATTAGAATTAGTGTTTGCTGTTTCTCCGCCAATCTTGCAGCATTTAGGAGTAAGAGCAAAGACTGGTCGGCCGATAGAAAGAATAATGTGTATGGGTAAAGTGGCACGTCTTCCTCCGGTCTGTTGCTTTCGTGAGCTAGCACATTAAAAATTCGACTTAACGTGTCGGTCTTTCAAAAATACAAAATTACCAATGTTAGATAAATATGGAAAATTTAGGTATGCTTTATGTACATTTCAACGAGTAACCTCTTATCAGTAGCATTTGAACCGAAACATAGGTAATCAAAGATTCAAATATAGCACAAGAAGCACTCAAATCCAAACAAATCGAAATGGGAAGCCAAATCCGACAGCAGGAACAACTACTAAGTGCGTTGCTTTTCGAGGCCTTTCCGTATTTTCTGCGTTTTAGAATTTTAGAAAAGGCAGCAAATTTCTGTAAAACATTGTTTGATAAATATCATGTCAAACAAGTTTGACAACTGGGCTGGTGAATAGCCTCGGGGACCAATTTTCCACCAGCAGACCCAGTGGTTTCAAAATACAAAATTACCAATGTTAAATAGATATGGAAAATTAGGGTATGCTATATGTACATTTCAAGGAGTAACCTCTCATCAGTAGCATTAAAACCAAAAAATAGGATGTCAAAGATACAAATATAGCAAAAGAATCACTCAAATCCAAACAACTCGAAATGGGAAGCCAAATCGGACGGCAGGGACAAATACTAAGTGCATTGCTTTTCGAGGCCTTTCCGTATTTTCAGTGCTTTAGAATTTTAGCTAATGCAGCAAATTTCTGTAAAACATTGTTTAATTTCATTGTAAACATATCTGACAACTGGCTGGTGAATACAAAGCAGGGTTTTCACTCATCATTAATATGATCTAGTCTTGAATATGCATGCAATATTTGCAGCTGGACGTTAAGCACCAGCCAATCAATCAATAAATTGATATTTGTAATAATGAAGTCGGTAAATATCATTTACTAATATAAAAATAGGAGATGTGGCATGGTTGTGCATGAGAAAGCCATCCACCAAATGACAGTCGAATCTAAACTTCTACAGGTCCCATAACCGCCTTCAATAATGAACCACAGTCCACACCATAACGGAAGCTGTAAAAGGCCCCGAAATACAAAATGTGAAACAATTAATAAAACACGAAAATCGACCAAATTTATTGAAAAACATGGTGAACAAATAACAATAAATGACAAATTTAACAAAGAGAGCCACTTGACTGCAGGTTCCTGGCTTGGGACAGGCACATAAGAATGTGGCAGGGATAATCGGTTGGTGAACTTAAAACAATTAACTGGACTGTTGATTAATGTAACGCTTGTTGTCGCTGTAGCGATATTTTTAGCACCTGACAAACCTGATAGCACGCATTATATATACATTTGTAAGACGATTTAGTCCAAATCTTATCGTTGATGAATCACAATGACAAGTAGACCATAATAGCAAACATCCAACCAAATGGTAAGCTAACGTCAGTGATATACCAGACAATTAAAAACTAATAACATCAATGTTTCTTTACGACCACCAAAATAACAGCACTTTTTGGTGATGCAAAAACGCTTCTCATGGCTGTTTAAGTGGTATTCCGTGAAATGTTATTTAAGCGAATTCAATGGGTCTCACACAGTAAGTCAAATAGGGTCAATGTCTGGGTTTACATGACAATAAAATCCATACAAATACCATTTATTCCTTATAATTGTATAAGTCTCGGTTTATTTCTGCTTCTAGTACATTTGTAATTTCGCTACTTTAACGTCCCAATTTCATTACTCTAATTGTTAACTTCTGTAATAGATGTTATGAAAATCCATCTATCAACTACTTTATGAGTGTTATAAGACGAAAACACTATTTTTCTTATCATAATAGCAAACATCCAACCAAATGGTAAGCCAAATTGTTATGAATCATATTTATGGCAAAAATCTTAAAAGATTCTCCCAAACAGGATAATAAAAGGTCCCGAAATACAAAATGTGAAACTATTAATAAAACACGAAAATCGACCCAATCTATTGATAGACATGGTGAACAAATAACAATAAATGACAAATTTTCCTGGCTCGGGACAGGCACATAAGAATGTTGCAGGGTTAAATCGGTTGGTGAACGCTCAACCCTCCCTTAAAACAATTAACTAGATTGTTGATTAAATTTAACGCTTGTTGTCGCTGTAGCGATATTTTTAGCAACTGACAAACCTGATATCACGCATTATATGACGAAAACACTATTTTACGAACTCGTCCAATTCTTATCGTTGATGAATCACAATGACAAGTAGACCATAATAGCAAACATCCAACCAAATGGTAAGCCAACGTCAGTGATATACCAGACAATTAAAAACTAATTACATCAAGGTTGCATTACGACCAGCAAAATAACAACACTTTTTTGTGATGCAAAAACGCTTATCACGGCTGTTTTAGTGGCATTCCGTGAAATGTTATTTAAGCGAATTCAATGGGTCTCACAAAGTAAGTCATATAGGGTCAATGTCAGGGTTTACATTACAATAAAAACCAAACAAATACAACTTATTCCTTATAATAGTATAAGTCACGGTTTATTTCTGCTTCCAGTACATTTGTAAATTCGCTACTCTAACGTCTCAATTTTATTACTCTTAGTTTCTAATTGTTAACCTCTGTAATAAATGTTATGAAAATCCATCTATCAACTACTTTAGGAGTGTTAAAAATTCACAAGATGTTTTAGGAAAATTAAAGTCTGTTCAAGTTCCTTTTTGGGCGATAGACAGTTATGAACTTTCTACTCTTTATACATCTTTACCACATAAGGTTTTCATATCTAATCAATTGGTATTTCAAAAGGTATGATTGTTCTTTCATAATGCTGCAATATTTACAATTCCTTTTTAGCGATAAATCTTATAATAAATATAGGTTTTGGGCTTCATTTGACACGACCACAGCGGTCGAATTCCTTCTTGATAATATCAATGTACTATTTGGCGACACGATTTATCTGCAGATAGTCCGCGTACAAATGGACACAAACGGCGCTTCTCTCATTACGGGTTTATTTTCATTTTGTTATGAATCACAATAATGGCAAAAATCTAAAAATATTCTTCCAAATAGGATTACGTGGACATGATAAAATATACTTTTTTAGATATTTGAATAATGTTATAGCTTTAAATAATCCAGAGTTTCAAAAATTCGCAAAAGAAATTTATAAAAAAAATTCATACTTAACGCAAATATAATACCAGGAATTACCGTACGCCTATTTAGATTTGGATTAAAAATTGAGCACTAAAATTTATGATAAAAGGGACGATTCTTATAGTTAACTTTCCGTTTCTTGATGGGACTGGCCTTTGTCCCCTTAGTATAGTGTTTACATTTCACAGCTATTTAGGTTTGCCAGTATTTGTGTTATGTTCCTGACTTGAATGATCGCAACCTACATCTTACTGATAACCTTTTACAGTAGATACACAAATATCACAAACTTCTCAAAACGTTTACAAATTTTTTATAGTTACAAAAATTTAATTAAAAAAACGGCTGCAAATGTAGAGTTTTGATACAACAAGGAATATTGCATTCAGAATTTACTGAAACATTACATATAAAGCTTAAAAATTAAAAAAGATCCATTGAATCTCACTGTTCCGTAAAAAACTTGTCCACAAAGGGCACAGGTTCGACGTTGTAGTCATTAAACATTAAAACTTGTTTTTGTAAGTACAGATATTAATAAACCTTTTTCTTCCTTACACAGATATTAATCAATTTGGCATTACTTCCATATTGTCTTTCCTCACGTTTATTGACAACACAGTATTTAATCGTGTTTGATCACATATCATGTTAAAAGGATGTCTTATCTTCAGGAATCTCATCCTGAGCTTGCTTTCAGTAACCACCAGCATTCATTAGAGAGGTATATTCTTTTTGCATGTTTTCTGTTTGGTGTATTTTTTTGTTATTCAGAAACACTCTAATCGGATTGGTTTCTGTTAGAGTTTTATAATTCTACTATCACTGCTTTTGTTTTATTTGATTTCTTACTACTCCTTTCGGGAGGGTTGGGATCCGTCCCAACATCATATGTCTAATGTGCCAGTCCAATGTCAGGAACTGTGGTCAAAAGTTTGTCTTTTTGTTATATGTTTTGTTACATGTATATGTTTATCCTATTCAGGCAGCAAGAGTTTATTTTACGGTGAACACAAGACATCGCCTGTCCCACGCCTGACAAAATCAAAGAATAAAATTATACAGACGAAAATATAATAAAGATGTTACACTTCATTATTGAATACAAAGTTTTTCAGTTTGGTGGACGACTTTCCAGCAGACGATCGGCATTTTAATGAGCATTAATTGCGCACCTTTTTTATCGGCCACATTTTTTACTTTTTTGAGACTGTCTTTCTTTAAGGGTTCTTGCAAAAAAAGAAATGCCAAAAGTAGTTGTGATGGTCGACTAAATATCATAACTTCAATACATTCATACAATAACGATGAAACATATCTGAGATATGGGTAAATTTTTGTTTTTTTTTAATAGAACAAAAATGCCAATTTGTCATATTCCACTCCACATGTATTAAAACTTTACATTAGTTCCAAAAGACGTGTTCATTTCATTATCTCAATAAGGTTTCTACATTGTGAATAAAAAACGTAGTGATAGCACAAAATATTTTAACAAATTGCGCTGTACTAAAAATTAATTTTGCATAGCACATTTTAAGGGCATAGCAACCAAATCATTTTGTTGTTTCAAGGCAACGAATCAAATTTAAGTAATGATAATTGTTGCATTAGTAGTATAAAAATAGGAGATGTGGCATGATTGTCCATAAGACAGCCACCCGCCAAATGACAGTAGAATTTAAACTTCTACAGGTCCCACTATGGCCTTCAACAATGAACCAGAGTCCATACCATAACG
>JARWCS010325845.1:0-12507 GCA_034783895.1 Geukensia demissa | reverse complement strand
ATTGTAATCATTGTATTAAATTTGCTACCCATAAGGGTCCGTGATTGGTTAATAAAACTATCTTATCTTATCTTATAGTACATAGATGTTAACCCCATTAATCAGCATTTTTTAATTTACAAATTTCCTGGCATAGCATTTTTTGGAGAGTACCTCATAACCATATTGCATAATTCAACCCTTTTGAGTTCATTTAGTATAATATTATGAAGATATGAATTATTTTTAATTGACAATTAAATGATATTAGCATATTAATTTTACAGAACATGTGATAGACGATTAAATAATTATGAGATAAAAATCTACCATTGCTAATAATTTAGATTACGTGTAAAGTATGTATTGGACATTTATTCATGAATACCTCTCTGGTTTAATCAATCATTAACATTCATTTAAATTAATTTTGCAGAAAATTAAGCATTGCATGGAGCAAAATGCTCAATATGAATTACACAATATTAAAGTTGTATTGTGTTATGGATATTTTTCTTATTTCATAAAACTCACTTTATACAATTCAGTAAAGAGACACGATGATATTGAATGGCCTGGGAGGCCCAATGGTCTAGGTAGTTGATTGAAAGTTGCCTTTAGGAATCACTGTAGTTCATCTCCCACATTGCATGAGTTTTTGCCTTAAATATAAATAACTGGAAATGTTTAAACATCAAAACACATTGCATGACTCACAAACCAATGATTCATCAAAACACACACACATACCCAAGAAAAGCATTCCCCACATATGGGGAATTGCCTGACTTGATACATATAGATACTGAACACAGAGGGGTTAAATTTATTTTATAGGTACCCAGAAATATGTATACTGTAAATTCAGAAATAACTGTGTGCATTAATTATTGTGCAAGTTGCGATGCTGGTGGTAATGCGAGTTTTAATATTGCGATTTGGTTAATCCTGTAACAGAATACAACCAGCAAAATTCCAAATGCCAGTTCTAATTATTGCCATTTGCATAGTGTCGCATTATTCGTAATAATAAAAACATCGCAATAATTTCTGAATTTACAGTAAGTTAAAACTAAGTAAAATTTCAGTTATCTGCCAAAGTCTCTCTCTAAGTACTATGGTTTCCTCAACTGCATTGAATGATTGATTGATTATTGTTTAAGGGCATGTTGGCAATATTTTAGCCATATCATGTCGAGAACAAAAATATTAACTAAAATCAAATCAGCATGTATAAGTACAGCCTCACAGATGGAATCAACAATCAAATTAATATATAAATCAGAATCCTCAACTATGGTTTGATGATCCATATCAGGGTTTATATTTCTGGTATCAAACCCTCACAGAAGAGTCAATAAATATAAAGGCCCAGTTGCATAACCTGTCATTTGATTACGATTTCTACAAAGAGGATTACAAAATTATAACCCTGACTGATATCAGATAAAAAGAGTTTCCCCATTCTCTTCATCAATTTTATAAAAGTTTTAATTAATTGGGAATAAGAGAGTATTTATTGCTTACTGCTTGATATGAAATATTGTCTGAGCCCGGAGATGCTTGAAATGAAATATTGTCTTAGCATAGAGGTGCTTGATATAAAATATTGTCTGAGCTTGGAGATGCTTGATATTCATGGAGATGCATTAGTCTGTGGAAATGCTTGATGAAGGTTTTTTTTTTTAGCATGGAGATGCTTGATATAAAATATTGTCTTAGCTAAGAGATTCTTGATATGAGATATTGTCTGAGCATGGAGATGCTTGATATGAGATATTTTCTGAGCATGGAGATATTGTCTGCGCATGTAAATGCTTTATATGAAATACTGTCTGAGCCTAGAGATGCTTGATATGAGAAATTATCTGAGCATGGAGATGCTTGATATGAGAAATTGTCTGAGCATGGAGATGCTTGATATGAAAAATTGTCTGAGCATGGAGAAGCTTGATATGAGATATTATCTGAGCATGGAGGTGCTTTATATGAAATGTTTTAGCATTTGTAGCCTACCATATAGGTACAAACAATGAAAGATTTGGAACAAATGTAAAGAATAAACCTTAAATGATATTGCGTTATGAAATAATGAATTATTTTATCCTTTCTTGTACCAAGTTTTTAAACCAATGTGACATACTTTTAAAAGAAGAACAAATTAAATGTAAGTCAGTAACATTTTAATTCAATTATGTTAAACATTTTAAAAGACAAATGATTTTATAATTTATGTTATATTGACTGTAAAGTGGGTTTGCATGTCTTAGGTAGTTTTTAATCCATAAATTGTAAAATAATAACTCTTGACTGTCAAGTGTACCCTTGGCAGTTACTTAGCAAAATTACAAAGATACGATTGAGGTCGGAATATAAAAAACATGCATGTGTGACTTGCAAATTTGGTTTTACTTTGATTGATTCAAAAATGCAATGGAACTCTGGGAACATCAATTTTCTGGTTGAATTTCTTTAGATAAGGCATCATTTTTCTCTGTATAAAGAGTCTTTTTACATATAAATTTGTGTCATATTCCTGGTATTAAGTGCCCATCTTAATTTTGTTTAAATTATTAAGCCCAACTCAAAATCTTGCTATTGCAAAGCTTTACAAGTTCAAAGAATAGAAAATTCTTAGAGAAAATGGCAGTTTGATATATCCGGAGAGGGAAACTCAGGCTATTCTAAACAATGGAACCAGAAAATTCCCACCAGGCTTGATAAAATTCAGGAATATGCTGACCCTGTTTTTTCAATTATTAAGTGCCCTGGAGGATTTATATGATGAATATGGTAATTTCTCTTTGTGCTTAAGTTGGTCAGGGGTAGATATAAGTTTCAATTAAGATGGGGTGTAATGCCATGTTTGGTAAAGCACATAAAATTTGGTAATAGCTATCATTTAATTTTTCGGCCAACCTCATATAAATGTTTTTACACATTTTTGGTCAAATTTTAATGAAGTCAAACAAATTATGTTCACAAGCTTAGAGTAATCAACAAAAAAATGACATAGACGCAGACATTTAAAATAAATTAGAAGTTTACAATACTTAATAGGGTGAAGGTCAAACTGAAAACAACAACTGCTTTGTTTCAAAGGAATGTTGTCAATTTTTAAATATGAATTATGTCTATAAGTAGAAAAACTGTCAAAGTCATGTATCTTTTTTACTATTTATCAATTTAAGTGTCAATAATTCACACATTTCTAACATGAATCAATTTTCTGGGGATAATTTTATGATTAGCAAGTCACCTTTCAAGATTAAAAGCAGACACATCTTCATTTAAGTGAATTAGCACTTTATTAAATCCTGTGAAAATATTGAATAAGTTTTCCTATTTTTGCAAAAAATCAATAACAATAAGACTTGTAAGTCTATAGAATACATATTGTAAGACCTCAAGCTGTAAACTTTGCTGTTTTTGCCCTTTTATATTTGGTAGGAAAAAATTGTCTATCGAAGCATTTTTGTATCTATTCATATCTGTTAAATTAGATCTATCACATGTATAAAATATGCCATCATACTTGCATGGTACTGTTACTGTCACATAGAGTGTATTTCTGTGAAATGTTAATTCATGTTTTCTCATTTAACAATTTGAAATGGAAACATTGATAATCATATTTTCTACCATCAAATTATCAATGTTTAACAAGGTTAGATTTTGTTTCTCTAATTTTATAAGGGAGTGCATGATTGTGGTGTTTTAAGTTAAAATATTGTCTGAAAACCAAGGTTGAATAGTGACATCGTCAAGCACGTCTGCTTAACTGCATATGGTCTCGCATATTGATAATGACTTTTTATAAACTGGTTGAGAGGCAAAGAATTAAAGAAAGTAAATTTCCTGGAGGAAACTACAAAACCAGACAAATTATACCCATCAAAGAATTACATTACATTTCATGCCACTCACTGCCAAGCTCATTAAACTTAGCATACATTTGTCTCTCAAGTTGCCCAGAGGAGAGTGAAAAAGGCAATATTCAAGCCAGCTGTTCTGTAGATGGTGTCTACATAGCTGGCTGTTTTCATTTACCTCTAATTAGCAGTTTTCTCTCATGTCAAAAAAGAAAATAAGAGTATTTTGTCTGGTCATTACATTGAATTTAGCCCAAAAAATTTTGCATTAAAAATTTTAATGATGTTTTTTATTTAAAATTGAAGTTTTTGATATGAACTATTATCCATGAAAACTTTCTGAATTTAAATTAACCGCTTATGAATTCCTTATTTATTCTTAAGACCAAGTTGTATTTTGTTGTCAAATAATTGAAATTGAAGGGGCGTGGTATAGTATATAAATACTAGTGAATGAACCTGGGACCAAAAGGTCAGAAACAAAAGTGTTAGGCCCTCTCTTTGATCAACCAAATACCAGGTCAATATTTGCAATCGTAATCAACCTAAACCGCATTTATTTCCTTCTAAACAATCATAAAAATCACTGTATGAATCATGGTATTCAATCATTTGACATGTTCGAGGGAGGTTCAGACACAAATATATTAACCGATCGTCTTACAAAAAATAACCGATCATCTTACATAAAATAAACAAAACATTGTATACTAGTATATTTCCTGATAGTTCAGTCTTTTTGATTCTTTATTGTTTTACTTCATGGCATTTAAAAATGACGTCATTTGACGGCTCCACGTTGTAGAATTAAGCTTTTAATGGAATGCTTTGGTTTCTTTTGTCATAATTAGTTTGAACTAAAACAGTTCTTTAATTGCAATTAGTTTGTTTATATTTTCTTTGTTGTTTTGCGAAAATTTGAGGTCAAATGAGTTAAGTATGAATTGTTTTCCTCATAAGGTAGACTAAAGTTTTTAAATGACCTTTTTATGTTTTAGATAAGCTTAATTTAGCTTTCTAATCTAGTTTATAACTGTACATGATATTAGGCTGTTTAGGAAAGTGAAACCCATTTAAAAAATTTCGTTAATCTTTAATGGAAAAAACTTGTTCCCTTTGCCACTTAACGCTTTTTCTTGTTGAAGATGTTTCCAAATACTTTTTTTATCTTTACAAGTACAGCTAACTTTGCTTTTGCTTTCTGAGAATAGAGGTACGGATATTTTAAGAATAAAATGTTGTATCATATCTAACTGTAAATTAACAAAACAAGTTTGCATGCCAAAGTCTTGGAACTGAAAAATTATTACAACAAACCTTGCTGTAGAAGGTATTTGAAGATACCAAAGTGGCAGACAGAAATCGTTAAGTTGGAAGACAGACAAGACCATGGCCAACAAAATGAAATGAAAGACAAACATAGAACACACAACACTACACTAAAAACTAAAGCTGGAAGAACACGAACATTACAAAAACCAGAATGAGTTCAGGTGCTCAGGTGTAAGGAACAGTTTTAGCTATTTTCTCTCATTTTTCTACAATTTGTTTGTGAAGGACACTAAGAACCAAAACAGCATAGTGCTTAAACAATGAAGAATATATGTGGAAACCATCTAAAGGAATCTTAATTATTTTGGTTGTGAGTGTTCTTCATGTCAAATTTAGGGTTAAATAGCAAAAATATGGAGAAATTGTGTGAAAACCTGTAGGCTTTAAAAGATCAGTAGGAAATCATTTCTTCTATAGGTCAGGTTCACAAAAATTGAAGAAAACTTTAAAAGGATTTACAATAGACTAATTATTCACAAAACTTCAGTTTTTGACAACCTTAAGAAAATGCCATACTGGTGAACCAAATACTTTGGAAAGTTGACATACTCCTTTTCTTTTTGGAAATTTATTAAGAAAGACCAAGGGTGGATGTGTTTGTAAAACAACCTGCATTCTGCCAAAAATGGCCAAAACTAAAACCTTACTTTTCATAAAGAAATTAATCTTTAAAAGCACAAAAATATAGTGTCTTGCTCCACTTGAAATGCAAGGTTTGTGCAACTTCAAACAGAAAATTCTGGATTCAAGCTGGAGATATTAACTTCAAAGGGCTGGTTTATACTTCATCACGGGACCTCTTGTGACTGTCTCCCAAAAACTGCGCCACTACCGGATGCTGAGATTAAAAGTTAAAACAAACTATGACAAGTATAAACACCCAACGATTTTTGCGCGACGTCGCATGACATTGCCCAACGTTTCTTTTTGGAAGTATAAATGAGCCCTAAGAAAGCTTCAAAGAGTTCTCGGTCAGTTTTTTAGGGGGACATCCTTCGAACCTTTATTTTCTGTGATCTCATTATTATACATCTTTTATTGATCAGTAGGAGGGCTATGTTATGAATTACATGTATTATTATTCTTTTTATAATAATGTGAATAATAAATTTGTGTATGAAAAGAAATTTCTTAATCAAACTCTCATAAAATTGCAGTTCAATTCATTGAAAGAGATGTGAATTATATGAAGAAATGTTTGTATTGAAACTTTTTAATCATTACTAGTGAAAAATATTCAAATTTGTTGCAATAAATTTTTTATGGGTCAGTTTTTTTTTTTAAATGAGTATCTTATTTGACTGAAAAAGACATTTAAATGTAAAAAATCTTTTTCAAAGTAGCAGTTTTCTGCAGAATTATACAATAATAAATTCTTTTAAATACACTGTTAATTTTATTTTAATTTATTCAGAGAACGAAAGTTTGGCTATTAATGATGTAATTTTAGCCAGCTGTGGGTTGATTGTATGTTTCACTTTGAAGCTCGTGGATTTTGAAAGAAATGTATTATAGTGCATTGACAACAGCGCCCATTTATGATGTCACCGTCTCAAAAGACAGGAAGTTGACAAAATTTTCGTTACAATGTTCGGAGGTTTGAGAAACAGACTTAATATATAATAATCAACGATTTGAGTAGCGTATTAACCTGTTATTCAAATACAAGAACGTTCAACACATAACGACAATTTAAAGATTTTCAAATAGTGTTCACAGCTTTTAAAATATTTTTTCAATGTTTATAAAATGTTTATCTTTGGATATTACATTATTACAGAGTAAAAATAGCTTTCTTCAATGTAAAGGAGTATTAAAGTTTTTTTTGTGTTAAAGTTTTTAAGGTCAATTAGTTTGTTTCCTTTATGTCTGGGTATAAAATTAAATAGATATTTATATTAAGTATGCAACTCGGAAAATGTTTTAAATCAACAGTTTAGTCCACTAATTGAAATAGCTTTTAAGAAAAATTTCCAACTGTTGAGTGGTCTTTATGAGTTTTTTGAAAATGAAATTTGTTGAATATAGAAGTTGAGAAGTATTTGAAATGGAATATATGTGTTGTTATGCCAACAAATATCTACATATACAAGTTTCGGTTTTTCTTACAGTTTTTTTGGTCATTTTGGTCAAACTTTTTGACAACAAAGTCTGTTGAAATATGCAGTTTTCAAAAGATCTCAAAGCAAAGTCTCTTTACCCCCTTACACACACAGAGAGAGATTTGAAGGACAGGGATTTAGGAGTGGTTTCCTTTTCGATGAAGATGTTTGGAAGGATATAAATTTGAAATAGCATAAGGATTGGTTACCATAGAAAAACAAATTAAAAAATATGTTTCCATTGCAAAACATATGTGACATAAATTATTTCTTTTAGTTTTGTCTATTTATGTTCATGTAAATCTCAACTACTTCAGATTTTTTGATATTATACAGTGTGTATATTATTACAGAAAAAAAGTCTCATAAGTACAGGAAAATATGAAATACAAAAATGACTAGTGATAAAAAATCATATTTGGGTTATGTCCTCCTGCTCAATTTTATAATCTATATGCACTTTGGACAGTTGACAATTGTATAATTTCTTGGGAATTCTTTAACGCCAGGTGTTAAAACTTAACGAAATGATTGTAATTAGAAATGAAGTTACCAGCTTAGTTTTTTGTTCATTTGAAACTTTGTGAACCATTTCTGTACAAAAGGAACGCTTGTCTAATCATATTTAATAAATGTTTTATACATATATCGTGTAAGTAATTGAGTTTATGTTACAATAAATTTGAAAATTAAGGTCAGATAAAAATCAGAAATTATTATATACCTATAGGAATAACTTGATTGATTGCATAGATCATTTTTCATATTTGGTCTTCGTTTTCTCAGTTTGTGGTCATGTAACAAAGGGGAGGTTATAAAAGTGACAATAAAACAAATTGTCAGTGTTTGGTCTTTTGATCTTTTTTTGTAATTATTAAGATCTATTGACATATTTTTTAAACAAAACTGCCTTTACCCTTCTTAAGGGTACATTGAAACTAAGAATATTTGGGGTATATCATTTAGTACGTTGCTTTAAAAAAACCATTTTTATAGAATGCTGTAGTTTCCTTTAGAAAATAATCTCATTTGCTGTTATCCTGAACAATAACTACTGTAAAAAAAATTTTTAAAAAAGGGTGCTGGTATTTCTACCCCAGAATTTTGAGACAATCATAAAATTATTTGGACTCAGGAAAATGTCAGCGATAGTTATTCATATTAAGTAAATCCCCTAATGAAGAGAGAAACTGTACTTTTTGATGGCCAGAAGAAGGTGTCTTTAGACAGGTTTCACTGTACTTTTTTGTCACCTATTTGATGCAGGTGGGAAATAAATCCCATAATTCTGTCTTGTGTTTAAATGCTGGTTTTTGATTGGTCGAGTAGCATGATATTTTTACAAGTACAAGGTTAATTATAACTAGTGCAATATTTGCCAAAAGATACCAAGACTCAATTTTCCTTGCATTCGGCTCTGGAAATTTTTCATCCCTCGACTTGTATTTTTTGCAATTAGCCCTCCAAAACATGATATATCTGTTCAAATCAGCACAGCAAAATCACTTCACCAGCAGTGGTATTACTGTATTTGGAACTTTATCACCTTCTTTTTGAGGCTGTCTCCTTGACTTCTACAGAATATCTGTCATTTTTCACTATGACAAATTGGGAAATTTTATATGAAACAAAAATATGATGGCTATTTCCCTGAAAATGTGACTTATCTCTTCAATGATTTCAATGATCTGTTTTCCATGTACCTGAGACCACAAAATACACAATTAACTTAGGGGAATAAGTGTTTCTAGCTTGTACACCAGTTTGGAAACCAATTTATGTGTTGTCACTTTAACTGGTATAAATTTCAGAAATGTACATTAGGATTATTAAATGTCAATTTCATATCATTAGGGTTTGATTAATTGCTGATTGTCCATAGAGAGTATTGAATGCCTTGAGACAAAAATGTTATATATTTATTAAAAAAGATGAGGCATAAACTGTCAATCGTTAATTATAGTGTAATATTAATGATTCTTACTGGAAGGTGAAATGTAAATGCTGTTTAATGTTTCATACTTATATATTATAATGGTTCTTTTAAAATTTACATTTTCAACTTGTAATAAATTTTAATTGTAAAAAAAAATTTGAAAGTGATGTCTATAAAGAATGTCAGATGAACAACACTCAGGCTATAAATGTAAAATTTATGATGTGGATCCCATCTTTCTGGCATATACTATTCCATACTCTTTTTTCTAAACAAATCTAGTTATGATCATTTAAATGTTTTGGTGTTTGCCACATCATGTGGCAAGGTTTGAGTAGATTTATAGAATGAGAATGTATTTAGTTAAGAGAGATAATCAAATTATCTCACCCTCAGTCCTTAAACCAAAGAAAGAAATACATATTTTGAAAATATTTTACCTAAAAATTGCTACCCCATAATTTTCTTAATGCTAAACATTTTTTAAAATAAAAAATTTCTGTTTTTGTGCTAAAAAGTTGTACAATTTTGAAAAAAAGTTATCTATTATGTTATAAAATAATTAATTGCAAATCAAAGAAAATCCATTTCAGACTATTTTGATATATATAATTAATAAGTTGTTGTAATTTTGTATAGAAAATGGAGATTTGATATGAATGTCTGTGAGACAGCCATCCAAAAACTATAAATTACAAACATCTACCTGATTGTATGTTTCTCTAATTTTGTTTGTTGTGGGTTATTGCAGTTTGTTATGGTTTTTGGTAATTTTGACTGCTTCTGTTATCAAGTTGTCAACATTCAAAAAAGCTAAACACCCACTGACAAAATATGATCAAAACAGTCTTGATGTAAAATCAATGTACATAAGGAAATTGATACACAGCTTTGATCATTATTATTTACCTAACATTAATAACTGATGCTCCTTTCAATAAAAAAAAACCAGATATTCTCAAATTATTGATGACTATAGTTTTTGCGTGAATATATAGCATGTCATTTCCTTTGGATGAATTTAGCCATTTTTAGTTTCAAATAGAAATTGATTGCTGAATCAGATCAGATCTGATTTCCAGAGGAAATTAATTTCTGCATAAGTTATTAATAAGTTTACAAAGTAAAAGAGAGTTATGCTGCACTTCCCAATATTTTATTGATATCCTCGGCAAGTATATTTACAGATGAAAATACTGCTTAAGTTAATAAAGGAGATATTTTAAATCATTTTGTCTTTGGTATTAAGATAAGTTTTAGATTGTCAAGGATATTACCACCTTCTAAAGGTAGTGATGCTGCGAGCGGGCCAAATTGGAGAATCAGGCTGTTTCCTATCAAACAGAGTTTTTAAATGGCTGATTGCTGTGCCGTCTATCAACAGCCAAGGGGAAAAACACTGAATATCTTGTCAGAGATTATGCTGCACTGCCCAATATTTTATTGATATCTTCAGCAAGTATAATTACAGATGAAAATATTACTTGATAAAGAAAATTTTTAAAATCGTTTTGTCTTTGGTATTGAGATGACCTTAAGATTGTCAAGGACAGAACCACCTTCCAAAAATCTTGGTGCTATTTACATTTGGCAATAACTTTTGGAAATTTTTATGCTGCGGCCTTTAGGTAACACAGACATAAAAGTTTTCTCCTTGCCTGTCCGCCAGTACATATGTTAATACATTTGCCAATGCTAAATATCAGTTACAGACACACGTTGTATTTAAAAATACATGTGAAAACACGTGTGAAGCATATGATTTCACATATGTGACACATGGAAATTGTATATTTGTACATAGCTTGGGAAATTAAACACTTGTCAAATGTTTGTTACAAGTAATAAACAACATGTCTAACATGTGAGGTACCATTTTTATTTCAACTTCAATTAGCAAACTGAAGTCAAATGTATTTCAACATGATCATGTAATTTTAAATTTTGACTCATTTTTCCATTATTTTATGTACCGTTATGTAGAATGTATCGATAGTGGTGGTTTTGCTTTGTGGACTTTTACCACAAATCTTGCTGTGCAAAACTATACAAAGCAAGCTTTACACTAACATACCCCTACTTCTTTGAAGCAATTCAAAGGCCAGTAGAAGAAGGGACGCAGGTGGTCGTCTTTCAGACTAATCCGGCTTCATTTTGACTTCTTTTCCTAGTCATTTGTAACACAATAACAGTAAAATGTAGTTGATTGTGTTGAATTTGATTTTATCCTGTTTTATATGTATCCTTTGAAAACATCAGTACTGGAACACACCAAATGGTTTTACATAACAGGTTTTAATATGTTTCCGTGTAAATTGAATAGTCTATTGTTCAAAACAGATCGGAAATTCAATTCACGACCGATTAAGCTTGTGATGAGAGAAATGAAGTGGTTACAATGTCGATGAAAGATGCACTCTGCGTTAAAATGTCGGGGGTCTATTTCCTGATAGGAACATCTATAGTTCCAGAACAATTGGAAAAAAATTTATGATTTTCTGATGCATGTCAATTTCAGCATTACCTGTCTGATTTATAGGAAATTGATTGAAATTAGATTTCAAGCTTTCATTTGTAATAAAATAAAAGGATTTAATGAAATAAATAGATAAGCATTGATCAATTATCAGTTAATAAAACAGAATTGAAGGGAAAATTTAAAAAAGCAAAAACTTTTTCTGTGCCTTAATGTGTTAATTTATCTCTAAAATACACTAAATGTATTCCAGTTTTAATATTGAACATATCATGCTTGTATAGAAAGTGGACTTGTTGACAGGATTGTTAAATTTAGACCAAATCGTTTTAAAAGGAAATTATTTTAAGTCCTATTTTGTTTCTGTTTAACTTGTACATTTTGGTAAAGGGACAAAACAGCAGGTGCTGCTGCTCATGAAAAAACTGGGCAGTCTTTGACAAAAATGTAACAAGTAAAAGTCTATCCAGAAAATCACTTCACGTGCAGTTAAATATAACTTTTGATATAGGGTTATGTAAGATTGGTGTCTCTCTGGCATATATTGCATATCTTTTCTTTTAAATATTCACATCACATGGGTGAGTTGATCAAATGTCTATTCAAGTAATAAGGCTTATCCTATGAATACTTTTCCATTAATTTCCTTCCAATCTGTTCTGATCTTTGTATAAGATTGTTTTAGGAATAAATGTTTTGAGAAACTCACCCATGGTCTGTTTCTTTCGCATAGCTTATTATCCCCGCACTTTCGAATGAAAGTTCGGGGATATTGTCGTTACCCCCGTCTGTCCGTCTGTCCGTCTGTCC
>JARWCS010325828.1:0-12511 GCA_034783895.1 Geukensia demissa | reverse complement strand
CAGACTTGTAAATTTTTTCATTAATTTCCCATAGGGTCCTATGTAAAACTATGTTTGGCTTTGGAGGCCATCTTTGTTGGCAGGTGAGGTCATCCAACATAATTATGAAGGGGACCAACTTAAGGACCATTCCACCTTAATAAGGTTCTAATTCTGCAAGCAGTTCAAGATATTTTTTTTTTTTTGCAAATTTCCCATTGGGTTCTATATAACACGTAGTTCGGCTGTGGTGGCCATCTGGGTTGGAGGTTGGAAATACCAGACACAATTTTTGAAGGAGACCACCTAAGGATCATTTCAGTAAAGTTTGGTAAAGATTAGCAAAATAGTTTCAGAGAAGAAGATTTTTGAAATTCATTACTCCTTTTTTCTATTTTTAGTCTGGAGGCCATTTTGTTTGGAAGTCGGGGTCATTGGATATAATTTTAGTAAAGGACCACCCAAGGACCATTCAAGCCAAGTTTGGCTAAGATTTGCTCAATACTTTCAGAGAAGAAGATTTTTCAAATTTCATCCACCTTTTTCTATTTTTAGCCTGGCGGCCATCTTGGTGGTAGGTCCAGGCTATCGGACACAATTTAAGAAGGGGACCACCTAAGAACCATTCCACCACAGTTTGGTCCAAATTAGCTGAGCGGTTTCAGAGGAGAAGATGTTTTTGTAATCATTGACAGACGGACGACAGACGACGGACGCCAAGTGATGGCAAAAGCTCACATGGCCTTTTTGGCCAGGTGAGCTGATGCCCTGTAGAGAAATTCCTCTATAAACAAAAATTTATGAAACATGAGCTTATGCACACATCTTGTAATTTTCTATTTTCACTGTAATCACATAATTTTTCATGTAATAGAGTAAATATCATGTAATTAGGCCACTTATATATACAAACCTTTCGCTGTGGAAAAAACTGTTCTCCAATAGCTGGATTCTGTGGAAATAACTGGCCGAGCTGAGCACCAAAATCTGCTCCTATATTAGGAAATCCCTTTTTACTATAATCTTCAAGAGAAGTAGCACCATTGTTTGCCATTATCTGATTGTTGTAATTCATACCAATATCATTTGGTTTAATGCTGTTTCTGGAATCAGCAGTTGCCTTTCCTTGGCTGGACATAATATCACTCGGTTTTGGTATAAATGCATTATTGTCTTGAGGTTCTGAAATTTTTAAATCCTTGTTCTGGTGCAGTTCAAAATTAATACTTGTTTCTGGTGATAGTGCACTGCCATTTAAACTACCAGTACTGCCTCCTAGTGACAGATTTCCCATAGCACCACCTACACTTCCATCATGTGATGATATACTACTATGTGGTTGATAGTCATCACTATCAATACTGTTGTCACGACTTAGTCCTAAAGCAGAAATCAATCCTCCAGAGGAACCAGAACTACTCTTTATAGTCAGGGCACCAGTTTTGGAAAAGGCATTCCCATCATCATCAGGATCGTTATCGCAAGAATCTGTAGATAAAAGATATTACATCAAACCCTTAATAACAGAGGATACTGTGTGCTTATCAAATGTATAACTGCTGTATATATTTTCATATTTACTGCTGTTCATGTAATTGTAACAAGCTCTGTTTGAACAGGAAAGCTTGAATCCCTTACCAAATAAATCACATGTAGTTGTAACTACCAGTATACGTAGCTTTATTTGAACAAGTTCATTTAAATCGCTTACCAAGTAAAATACTGCTTCACGTGTAATTGTATCTAGCTCTATTTTGAACATGCGAGCTTGAATTGCTTATGTGTTTTTCACAACTTTCTTAATTCTGCAATAGTCATGAAAATAAATAACACATCAATAAATGTTGGTATAATCATGATAATGTACTGGTGATAATCCAGAGACTCTCCTCCCAAAATGCCCTGCAGTTTTAAAGTAGATCAAAATGTTATGGTGGACAGACCCATGAAAGATTAATGTGATGGCTGAAAATCACAAAAAAATAGAATAACGATGTATAGAATGCTGTAAGTGAGGAAACTGAATGCTTCAAACCTGTAAGCAGGACTGAGAGTGAATTTTCTTAATATGGTTTCTCCAAATCAAGTAGATAAGAATTATAACAATACTTTTGCAGTTTTTATAAATTTCTTAATAGAAGCAGATTTAAAATTTTGTTTAAGAAAGAATTAGAATCCAATCAATAAGAGAATTATAATCTTACATTTTAAGCTATCGACAATTGTATTTACCGTAATTAACAAATTTTATGCCAAGGCTTGTAATTTGACGATACTATAAAACTGACGCAGCATGATACAACCATAGCCGCCCGTTGACATTGTACAAATGAACAGTAAGGTAAGTGGTGACACAGTAATATATTTGGATACAGTAATGTGCAGGACAGAGTAATATGATGGACACAGGAAATTGCAACCGCTTTGACATCTTTACTTTTATAAAAGGCCAATCCCTGCAAAATTGGCCACTTTTACCACTTTTGATCCTGATAACAGCAGGAGATAGAGAGAATCTGTATAACAGTAGGAGATAGCAAGAATCTGTTGAAATACTTCAGAAGCTCTCAATGAGACTAATCAAATGAAAAAAAACATCAAAATCAGATATCATATTCCATGTATTAAGCGCCCAGGGTGTTTAAAAAATTAAAAAAAACGAGGGCGCTTATAGAAGCGGCAAAATCTGGAATTTGACAGGTCGGAAATGTTTTTGGTTTCCTTAGTTAAGAATCACCCTAAATGAAAAATTCTAGTTTCTATCCCCAACATTAAACTGTCCCAATTTATCAAATTGCTGTATTCTCTAGGAATTTTCTATTCTTTGATCTTGTAAAGTTTAATACACCAAAATTATCAACAAATTATAACTGTAAGTTTTTTTATATTTTTTATTAGAATTAACATAGTCTGTAGAAATATTTTTATACGGGTCCGTGCATCAAACAGGACTTCTTTTTCTACTGTCATCGGTTTTACGGAGTCAACCCACAAAATATGATTACCTCTACCACCAGAGCTGTCTAAAGCATAGTCCTGCATGTTGATGGGAGAAGTCACATCCCTATAAGACAGCTGGGCTGTGGTTTCTTCTGTAGACTGAGGAAATGTCACATAACCTGTTGGTACACATGTACCTGTAACGATAAAGGACTGAAACTTATAAAAACAGAAGTTTATTACTAAACAAATAGCTTGTCTCTAAATTTCTTGTTTAACTTATTGTCAATCATGTTTCTATCAAAATGTAGTAATCTTTAAATAGCAGTGATAAATAAAAGAGTACCAACAACATTTTGTAACAGTGAAAAATCGTAAAAATTCTAGAGATGATGAATATTGTAAACTTTCTTACATATTTATCATAAATCTGAAGGTCAATTAACATATAGAAGGCTAAAAAGGAAGCTTCCTTGTCAGTTGCAAAATAATAATGTTTTCAAATACCTCTAGATGTTATAGTTTATAAGAGGTTTGGCTCGGAAACAAAATAGCTGCATGAGTCTGTTTTTGAGGTAATTTGGCTGGAAATGGATCTCTTAATTTTTCAAGGGATTTTTTATAGACATATTCCATCTTTCAAATGCCAAATAGAAATAATTAGGGTTTCATAACAACTTCACAAATGTTTTTTGTAAGATACAGATAATAAAACTATAAAAAGAAATTTGGGGTCACTTGGTATCAGTTGCCCAGTTGTCAGACTTGTCTGACATGAAATTTATCAAACAATGTTTAACTTTGCTGCATTTGTTGAAATTCAAAACACTAAAATACGGAAAGGCCAAGAAAAGTATTTCACTTAGTAGTTGTCCCTGCCATCTGATTTGGCTTCCCATTTCGATTTGTTTGGATTTGAGTGCTTCTTTTGCTATGTTTTGATTCTAATGCAACTGATGAGAAGTTACTTCTTGAAATGTACATATAGCATACGAAAATTCTCCATATTTATTCAACATTGGTAATTTTGTATTTTGGTGAAAAAGGTTCATGCTTTGAAATGGGTAAAAATATAGAATTTAGAAATCTGACAACATCTGATTTGGCTTCCCATTTCAATTTGTTTGGATATGAGTACTTCTTTCACTATGTATGGGTCTCGGACTTCCTATGTTTTGGTTTTAATGCTACATATAATAGGTTACTTCTTGAAATGTACATATAGCATATAAAAATTCACCATATTTATTCAACATTGGTAATGTTGCATCTCAAAACTTGACATATAAGGACTTCTTGTATTTTAGGCTACTACATTTCAAAAATTGGTTAATATTTCATATAAGTAAAAAAAATTCACTATAAGATAAAACTTTAAGCTGATCTTCAGTTGCTTCTGAAATTTTTTTTACATATATTTACATTTAAACATCAGTGATGGATTTCATAAAGAACAGTAAGTCTACAATGGATCTTAAGTTTTTTAAACATCTCAATATTATTTTTACTGGTACATCATACAATCAATTTAAAACTACTTTTTGAGAAATTCATTACTGAAGTCAAAATTTTCAAGAAACTGGAGTTGAAAGATTTTGATCTCAAGACACAACATAAAAGGCAATCATAAATAATATCAACATGAATCATTATGCAAATGTATTGTCTTACTAGTGTTTCCTGCCTGAGATGTAGGATGACGAGACCTATCTATAAGTCTAGCTATAGCATCTGGCCCATCCCTGATACTAGGTCCTCCCTTATTGTTAGACTTCCTGGATGGATGTCGTCTCTTCTGAGGAAGATTGTCATCTGATGAACTCAAATCGCCATCTAACCCTAAAATAGCATTACCAAATTCTAATTTTCCTGTTTTTCATATGTAGGACTGCATACTTAAATGGTATATTTTGAAAGATATTCCTACCTTTATGGTATGTGTCTCAATATAGCTATAACTGTAAAATTCATGAATTTTATTCTTTTAAAGGAACAGGCAATGCCACTTTCTTTTTAAATATTCATTAGCTTATTTTCTATTTTACCAAGCTTTTATGTATTAATGAAAACATAACCAATTTGTTGAATAATCCCAATAAATCTATATACTAGATACCGGTACATACCGAAAACAGAAATGAGTCCTACACCACCCAATTGATGGGAAGATCAAATAGTGTTTTAATATTGATTGCACAAAATCAAAAAAACTTTGGTATAAATTTCACTATTAATGCTCTCAGTTTTTATGTTGAATTAGAAAAGTAATATGATACATGTAATTATTTGAATATCAATCTTTGATCTGAGGATTGCTAATATAATGTTTCAAATGCATCATAATTAAATTCAATTCATGAAAACCAAATTGCTGACTGATTCCAACAAACATTCAACTTCAACACCTTCTATTATTCTTGGATATTGTCATGTAACTCTGGAGATATTTTTGTGGATATTACTGTGGCTTTGCTGGAAGTGTTTTACCACCCAAAGTTTACACAGAGCAAGCAGTTTCTTTGAAATGGAAATCTGCTTCAGATTGTTTGTTTGATTCGGGTTTAACACCATTTTAAACAATATTTCTGGCATATCTTGGCGGTCAGTTTTACTGGTCAAGGAATTCGGAATACCCAGAGGGAACCACCGACCTTGGGTAAGGGAACTGTCAAACCTTATCATGTGCGATGCAAGTTAAACTCAACCCGTTTTTGTATGGTACAAAGTCAAGCGAGAACTCACACTGTATAGATGATAGGCTACTGTGATCTGTACAAGTAAAGTTTAAAGCAACTACCTAGACCATTCAGCCACCCAGGCCCCTTGCTTCAGATTGAGCTGTTGATATAGCAAGATTGGAAGTTTGTAAAACAGTGCATTTAAATATGCATAATGTTGATCTAAAGAGATCAATTGGAATACAAAAGATTGCTGTAGCAAATGCATTCTGTACTGATGTAAGATTAAAAGTTGCCTCATTGATACATGCCTGGACCACAAACCCCGGTCCAAATAATTATATGTGTAAAGAATTCAACTGTATATACCTGCTTCTGATCGCAGTGCTACTCCCGGAGAGATGTCATTATCAATCAGATTGACTATGGCCACATGGTTATATATCAAAGCTAAAGACCTGGCCGTGTCATTGTTGTAGGACTTTGCATTCACATTAACCCTCTAAAAAACACAAAAACATGTAGACCCCTCTAAATTTAATCTGAATTTTTAAAAATGTTTAAAGTTTTTTCGTATCAAGACATATGCATATATTTCTAATATATTCACCACAGTTCAAAAGAAGTTTATGAGAAAACAATCAACATTAAAATATTTTTTGCTAAAAATTCATTGCAGAAAAAACTGCAAATATATACTAATGACTAAGTACGAAAATTCACCAATGGTAAAATATTTCATTTCATTACTTTAAATTCCAAAATTTTCCATTTGCTAAAGAAACAAGTGCAGAAAAAATACAATTCCTTTACAAAATGTATTAAAATAGAAGTAGAAGAATTCAAATGGTCAGTTTGAACAGTTGTGCTTGTGGCCATGTCCTAATTTTTGCAGCACCAAAATGCATTGCAATTATTTTCTAAATTTACATTATTAATAATAAAAATATGCTATGTGACCACATCATTGGGTAAAAGAAAATGTCAGGTTATATATGTGTTACTCACATGTTGTAGAAACAACTGTACAATTTTCTCGTGTCCTTCTGCTGCAGCTTCCATGAATGGTGTCAGCCCATTAATAGGTTCTCTGTAACAACAAATCTATTATTTTGTAGTACTTGCCAGCAATTCTGCATTTTAGCAGTATAAGACCATGCCCTTATAAAGTTGGATAACCCCAAAACATTCTCTTCTTCAATACACATGTATGTACTATAGCAAAAAGTTATTATCTAACCTTTGAAAGGCACTAAATATGAAAGGACATAGGCCAATAAACCTCATTTTGGCTCAAAAATTTGGTGAAGAAAATGAAAAGTGACTTATATCTATTATTCTATATCATTTGCATTGAAAAATTTCTATAAAAAGAAAATCAAACAGTTTCTTTTAATGGTTAAATGGTTCTAAAACAATCATTCTCTTAATAGTTAAATGGTTTTAAAACGATCATTCTTTTAATAGTTAAATGGTTCTAAAACGATCGGATGGCACATTGAAATGGCTTTAATGTAAAAATACTAAGAAATTTCCTAATTTGAAGCAATATTTGATACAAATTTTATTGATTTTGATATAGATCGCACAATAATATCAGAACCAAACTTTGCACAATTAAAGTGGTATCAAGTAGAAATGCTAAGTAAAATATCTTCGTGATGTTTTTGTGTGCTCATATCTATTCTGAACAAAAAACCTAAAAAATGTGTTTTTTGACAGAAAATGTTATATTCTTGTAAAAATATTCATATGTGCCCTGCTGTTTTGTCAAAATGATGAAAACTATACATGTATAAGTTTACATTATGAATTTTTAAAAGACAGTTATTATTCATTATATTCAGAAACTTATTGTTGTGTAACAAAACCTAAAATTTAAGCTAAATATATATGGGTCTTACTGTAACTACTCCTTTCTTAGACCACAACTAAACTAAAAAAGATAAAGTATATGCAGATAACTATAAGGGATTTATCATTTGATGCACAAAGCAACCATATACAATCCTGCTAAGTTCATGAACTACCCTGTAAAGTTACTGAATAAAAAGAAACTTGGACATAGCGCAGTTGTGAACGCAAACACTGATGCAATCTTCATTTTATTCCTAAAGGTGAACTAAAAATGGATCTTTCTGACTTGTTAACTTTATTTCAAAAATTTTTGCAAAAATTCACACCAGCAAAATAGCTACTTTTACCTTCACAATACTGAGAAATATCGAATATAATAACTCTAGAACCCTTGAACGTGAAGGAAAATCTATTTTAAAAGAAATTGCAGCTCCGGAAAAACTCACACCTTTCAGTGCTTGTGTTCTATTACAAAAATAAAGGATATGGAATTATTGTCAGAAAGACGGCAACACATATTTTAACAAAAGTTATCTGTGCACAAGTGCTTTTCTAGATTAATCTTCATCAAGAACACTAGGAGCCAAAACAGTGGAAGTCTAGTTCATTTAATTTGTGGTTTATGAAATGCATAAAATTATATTTGCTACTAAAAATATACTAACACAGCATTAATGTTAGCTCCCTGTTCCAGTAAGAATTTAACAACATTCTGATGTCCTGCATATGTGGCATGAAAGAGAGCCGTCCAACCTTTTCTATCTCTAGCCTCCAAGTCAGCACCTTGCTATAAAAGAAATTGCAGCTACTTTTAAACAATGGCTACTTAGAACTGACAAATATGAAAATAAATCATAAATCTTTTGTACTAAAAAAAAATAACAGTAATACATATTGATCTACCGGTATTTTTGCAAAGAATATGCTTGTTAAAAGTATGTTTTAAATAAAAGCACATGATTTTGAATTTAATTTTTGTCATCAAGTTTCCAAAATAAACAAGAACTAGATGCAAGAGTTGTTGGTAATGACAGCTTTCCCTGCATAATGCAAAGTATAACCTAATATCTGAGACCATATTAAACAGTGTGAAAAACATTTTTAATCATAATACTTTAAATTGGAAAACTTCCAAAGTATTAGTAATTGTGACTTCTTCTCTACCTTTTAATAAACTACGTTATTTTCCAAACATAAAATTGGCTGGATTGTACCCTTTGGGCCCCTTAACAAAAATCATAATTCAGAATGTTTTTTGAACATCTATATTTTACATGCAAAACCGATCTATACCAAAATTAAAACACAGAACTGAAAACTGCAGGAGGAGTTCAAGTCACAAAAACTGTATGATAATGGCAATGACAATATCCATCAAATCAATATAGTAACAAGGCTATTTTGAAGAATTTATCAATGTGTATACTCTACCTACTCACTCACAAACTTAATAAAGTCCAAAGGTTGTGGGTGGAAAGCTGAGTTGACACATCAATAAATTCTGTAAAAATTGCATTTATTAATATAATTTCTGTTAATTATTCAAATAATTGAAAATGATGCTACAATAGTCCATTTGCCAATTAAAACGGGATTCCCAAATTTGACTCCAGGTATTACACGCTTATATTAGGGGAAGCAACTCTAGACCAGACAAAGTCGGCAATTTCTAACACAAACCAATCAAATGCAATAATTATTTTCTCTTGATCTGTAATGTTTTTAGCCTTCATCTTTGGTGATGTGGGTTGAAATAGTATGACCTTATATGTGTCCATTTGTTTTGTTTAACATATTTATAGATTTCAAATGCCAGTTTGCCGATTTATAAGGGTTTGGTTGCCAAATCTGACAACTTGTCGGGGGTCACATGGTATCATTTTCTATTGAATTACTTCCCTTTGGGTGAGATTTTTAAAGAACGGAAACAATTGAAAGTAATTGGCAAACTGCCTATTTAATTCCAAAAGAGAAGCTGTTTTGAAGGAGTCTTAATTTAGTCTCATGATGTAAAAAAAGTACTGCAGGTAAAATAAATACAACATCATTAGAATTAAAGGATTAGCCACATTCCACAAAACAACTATCAATTTTAATATTGTAAATACGCTTCATTTCCACTGGCCAGTATCATGAAAAAGAAAAAGTTTACCTATTGGTTGATTAATGTGTAAATGTTTTCTTTTTCATGGTACTGGCCAGTGGAAATGCAGCATATATAAAATATTAGAATTATTGACAAATAAAAGTTGTTTTACAGAATGTGGCTAATCCTAATATATTAAAGATATTGTTTTTTAACCTTCAGTACTTTCTTCTGATTGATTCATTCTTATTATGATAACATAATAGTAAAGCAAAAACATGTGTTAAGTAACCCTTATACAGCATACTGGTGTGATATTATTACCAGATATATAAAATAAGCCACACTTTCATTGCCACAGCTGGCTGCTAACATCAGGGGAGTTTGTCCTTTATTGTTCTGTACATTAACATTAACTGAGGCATCAAGTAACAGGTTTACAATGTTGTCATGACCAATATAACAAGCATACATCAGAGGCGTCCATCCTCCTCGATTCTTCTTATCTAAATCTACCTTCCTATGAATGAAAATGTTTTAAATATTAAATAAAATTGAATTATAGCCATGTAAGTTTGTTTTCAAACATCAGTTATTTGTACAAAGTGGTAAACACCTTGGAAGAGTTTGCCTGAGAAAATGGCTGCTAATTTTATATGATTAAACATTTATGTAACCATTAAATTTAAATAAAAATTCTCAGTCATGTTTCTGTTTATATATGAGCAATGAAACATGTCAAAAATGCAACAGAATTCTGGGAACATCATTGTTCTTTTGATTATGATTTGTCAAGGATGCTTTCATAGTGACCTTTACTAGATATATTACTTATTATTTATTATATACATGGATAAAAATCATCTGGCTTCAATTTCATAAAACATCTCAAATTGAGATTTTCTTCAAATCCTTTTTATTCAAATATTGAAAATGCTGTCATTTGATTGGACAGTTATCGAGTTGAGGAGAAAGTTGAGGATATGCTCAAACTGAGATTTTTTTATGAAACAGAAGCCTAACACTAACATAGTGACCTATACTAGATCTATATTTCAATTATTTATAATATACCTGGATATAAATGATCTGACACTATTGTAGACACTATCATGACTATCGTAGTGACCTACATGTATACTAGATCTATATCTAGTTATTTATAATATACCTGGATATAAATGATCTGACACTATCATACACTAGATCTATATATAGTTATTTACAATGTCCTAGCTAGGGTAAAATAGAGGGGTGCCTGGAAAAAAATGACCTGACACTTTCATAGTGACCTATACTAGATCTATATTTCAATTATTTATAATATACCTGGATATAAATGACCTGACACTATCGTAGTGACCAATACTAGAAGCTGTATGAAGATCTAAAGGAAAAGATGATTCATCCTTGAAATCTCTGCCATGCCAAACTGACAGACTACGTTCTAATAATTCATTTTCAGAGGATTCATCAGATGCTTCATAATGAGGATCTTCTGATGCCATGGTTGCATCTACAAAAGAAACAACTATGTATTATAGTACCAAGTATACATATATCTATTAATCAATAAAATATTTTATTATATTTTTTATATTAATTTACATTTAATGTGTAATTCCATTAGATAAGATAAGGGCATAACATCCTATTAAGATTGGGATGTATTAAGCATGTGCAAATATACTCATGTTTATACAATATTATGTCCCTAAATTAAAGTGCAACAATATCTTGTTAAGCTGGACTGGATTTTGATACGAAATTTATTATATAGAAACATCGACTCTTCCCAGTACAAAATGTATTAGCACTTTGCATGTTGAGAACTAGATGCATAAAGTTCTTCTGACATAGTGCCACTGACACAAATTACTGATAATTATAACAGGACATTTCTGGACCGAGTATACGTCCACTTGCACTTGATAAGTCAAAGGCAATCTGTGTCCACCCAGGACTTTAGATTTAATCCAAGAGAAGTAATTCAGAGTGTAATGGAAAGTAGCTGTTTCACATTTTACATTCCAGACCACTGTTTCACAATTATTATACTTTAAACCCAATATATTCTCGTTTTGATATTCCTATTCATGGAGTGACACTTTGATTGTACACATTGTCATGTTGTCTTAACTTAAAATGTATTATGAAGTTATTTTCATTTTTATTTATATATGAACCAATATTATTTCTGTATATATTTATATATATGCAATTTTATACTCTGTATGGGCTGATGATTGGTGTAATTACCATTTATTCACTGTGATATAATCTGTGATATATGATTGCGAGATTCCTTTTTTGTTTGTTGTGTGGGATTAACAAATAGCTCTAATGCAGTTGTTTGACAGCAAAGGTAGGCACCATTAGAAAAGAAAATTATCATATTTTAAGGAAATAATAAAACGAAGACAAAATGTGCAAATTTATATATGCTTCTGAGGATGAACCAAGATGCGAGTAAAAAATCCATTAGGGACCTTTCTTTGTATGATCTTTAATGTTATTATAAATTAAAAAATATGTTCAGAAAGTAGAGGCATTTGATCAAAGAAAAAACTAAGTTCTACATGTGATATACATTTTATTAAATTATTTAAAACTATCCGAGTACAATTAACAGTTATTGATATCCCCGAAGACACTCACTGATAATTGCCGGCTGATTATTGATTGATTAACAAGCCAACTGACAAAAAATGTTGCAGTAAAAACATGCCTACTTCTGTTTTAATCAAAATTGTAAATTTATATTTGATTTGAATATTAAGTGGGTAATATTAGTAGTACAGACTTTCCTCCTTGAGGGTAATTTAAAATATTGTTTTTTCAAAGTTATTTCCGAAAAACCACAGCGATGGCACAGCTATTCACATTATTTATAAGGAAAGAGAACAGCGTTCCGAAATCCCCCGCCTATATGGCATAGTGAAACAAAAATTTTTTATACAAATTTTTGACA
>JARWCS010325817.1:0-12512 GCA_034783895.1 Geukensia demissa | reverse complement strand
CACATTTCAACGTGCTGCGGTCGTATTATGTGCTTGCGAAGCACCTCTGTTTTAATTTGATATAACATGTTTGAGAAATATTGCTTTGTTTAAAGTTTTAAATTTTTTCAATATCAAAAAAATATATAAAAAAATAACTTTTTATTTTATATTTTTCTATGGTCATCGCATGATTCAAGGAATATATCAAAAGTAACTTGTTCAATATGTTTTTCTATGGTCATAGAATGACTTTTCCCAGTCAGCAGGTACATGATTTAAAAGAAGACCAGTCTGTACTGTTATTTTACATCAATTAATAATTCCTTTTCAGTTAATATCAACAGCTCTCCATTCTGGTCCTGAAGCAGCCATTGGTAAAGATGATGATTCCAAAGACGAGGTTAGTATGCCATGTTTTCCCACGTTTCCTGTAGGTAAATGCAAGTTTTCCTGTTTATAAGACTGTTTGAAAAGCTTTGTACATGTATATTTTTCATCAGTGTTAAGAATTGCAAGCTTATTTGTGCTAGTCAAATATTATTCCATTGTTTTATTGTTCTTAGACTTAGTCATTTTATTTTCCATAACCCTGCAAACAAAAGTTGGGGGTTATATATAGGAATCATCCTGTCCTTCTGTCAACAATCCTTGTAAGTACAACCCCACCTAAACTGTTCTATGGATTTCAATGAAACTTTACAGGAACATTAAACACAATGTATAGATTTGCACTTAGGAAGGAAATTGATCTCAGCTCGTTCTCTTTTTTATAGTCCATTGATTTAGATTATGTTTTTTTAGTAATGACACATGACACAACATTTGGTTTGCTTATTTATTCTCAGATGTGCATGTCAGTCTGCTATATGTCATGTGTCCTTGACCTCATTTTCGTTGTTGAGTTGTCTTTGTAAAAATTGCAAAATATTTTCCTATTTAAACCCATTTCTCAATAACCTTGATAAAGTTTGTGAAACCTGTCAGTTATTAAATGTACAGATGGTACATATATGAAATAAGACTGGTTATGTCCTCCCTTGTTTTCTTTTTGATTTTGATCTTGTAGATTTATTGATCAATCTATATTGATGGAATTTTGTGTATGATGTTTAATATTTGTTTTCTGAGTTTTCTTGTGGCAGCAATTTTCTGATCAGTGGGGAGGAAAAGGGATATATTAGCAGGACATCCTATGCAACCACAATTTTCCCCATTTTTCAGTACTATCTAGTATTAGCATTGGCTGATTCCAATGTCACGAAAACTTATTTTCAGACTTGTTTGTGCCTTCAAATTTTCATGTGTATTATGTATGTTATAGTGATGGGAAGTAACAAATTGACAGTTGCCTTGTTGAAATTTTACTTGACATTATCATGTCCATGAAAATAGTTAAACTTAATCACTACAAATATTGCTGTTGTAAATTACAGGTGAAAATATATTCAGCAACCAGAAATAGACTTCAATTGTTATAACAACATTATCGTTGATGTTAATTTACAATCTTAATTAAAAGTAGGCATACCAAGATGACATTGTTTTACTCCTGAGATTTGATGAAATTATATTGAGTCTCAGTCTGTCAAGTTTTGTGTCATTTTCTATTAACATGTTTATGTAATGTATTTTTGACAAGAATTTTGAGGCACATATTGCATGTGGCAGGTGTAAACATGTTTGTGGCTGTAACCTGGGACAGTTGTGTTACAATACAATATAAAACCAAACCTTAAAGATGCTTATCAGTGTTGTGTTAAAAATAGATCAACTATACGCACATAATGTAAGTGGCAGGTGTAAACATGTTTGTGAGGGTAACCTGGGACAGTGGTGTGACAATACATGTACAATATAAAACCAAACCTTAAAGATGCTTATTAGTGTTGTGTTAAAATTAGATCAACTATAGGCACATAATGTAAGTGGCAGGTGTAAACATGTTTGTTAGGTGGGTGTTACAATACAACTTAAACCAAACCTTAAAGATGCTTATCAGTGTTGTGTTAAAAATAAATAAATAATAAAAATATTTCAGGATGCAGAAAAACAGACTGATCAAGAGGGAGATGATGAAGATGAAGAGGAGGAGAAAGGTATACAGTAATACATTGTAGTTGTTTCTTTGTTTAATGGGAATGACACTACTTTCAACAATATTTCAGTCATACCATGACCATCAGTTTTGTTGTGCAGGAAGCTAGAATACCCTGAGTGAATAAGCTACCTTGGGTTGGTAATTTCACTGTACATATGAAAGACAGACTCTGTAGTCCAGTGGTTGTCATTGTTTAAGTAGTCAGTTATTGTTATTTATTCACCATTTTCTAAATAGATAAGGTTGATTGTCATGTTTTATGAATAATTTCACATTTTGTATTTAGGGGGCATTTTACAGTGCTGTTTTTGTATGGACTCAGGTTCATTATTGAAGGCCATAATAGGACCTGTGGAAATTAAATTTCGACTGTATTTTGGTGTATGGCTGTTTCATGGACAATCATGTCACATCTCCTTCTTTTGTATTAGAAGTCAGAAGCCAGAATGGAATTCTATTTAAAAAGCAGCCTGTAAAAATGGACTCAAATATTTTGGCTATATGATCAGTTCATCTAGGGAGGAATGATGGGAGAAAAACAGACCTCAAACTTATATGTTTTGTGTGGAGTGAATGTCTTTCTTTATGCTACATCACACTTATGTTCATGCATGATAAGTATCAACAAAACCTGTCTGATTGGTGCACTGAAGTGCATTGGTAGGTATTGGGATGTTTTATCAGCAGTGATTGTGGAAACTTGGATATTTTGATTACTTTTTGTGGGTCAAAACTTTAAATGCAGAAGACAAATTTATAGTGGAGTAACTCGTATTGTTTTGGGAAAATGAACTTCATCTTTCCTACCAGAATTCCTTTTCATATGAATGAACATTTGTTGGCATAAATGCAAAGGGCACTTCTTCAGTTTGAAATTCAAATCTATGTTTGTTTTTTTTTTATAAAGTCCAGTGTTTAGAGTTTTATCATTAAGTATACATTTAGAAGAACAATATACAATTATGGCCCTCCATGGAGGGAGACATTCAGATTTGTCAGTCTGAAGGGTTGACAGATCTGGATGTCTCCCTTGATAGAGGGCAATAATTGTTTTATAATTTTTTTCCAGTTTATCAGTTGTTTAGTGGGGAACAATAGTGCTGTTCAGTAAGGAACAAAAGGGTTGTGTCCTTCAACCATGGGTTTCATCAAACACAACTAATTTGTTCTAAAATCAGGTGGATAAATTCGTCCAAATAAAAACCTTCAGATACAGAAAAAAATACCTGTGGTGTTTCTGTCATGCACTAGTATTAAGTAGATTTTGTATGCCATCACCATAGGAAGATTGGTAGATAAGTTGGTGTACATTGTCATTGAATTACAATAACATTAATTGCAGATATTATTGACAAAACTGGCACAATTTTGAAGTTTATTAAGAAACTTTTGGAAAGTGTATGTGATTCAACCATAGAAATGTGCAATGGAATCTCTAAAAACTACAGGATGGTGGCTGATCAACTTGAAGATGAGATGAGAGAAACAAGGCAAAGAATTAGAGTAAGTTTGCATACATGTACATTTATGTATGAAATGAAGATAATCACCTATCACAAATTTGGTTTTAAAGAATACACTCTTCTAAATAAAGTAAATAATGTTTGTTGCCTGATAGTTTACTTTAAAACAGTGATTTTTTTAAATAAGTATGTCTTTCAGAACAGAATGTAGGAAAATTTTTGTTGAGATAACTTAATGTCATTTTGAAAGATTGAAATTAAAAGCAAAAATCTATTTTGATGTACTTCCAATACATTCTGGTCAAAAACACATAGCAATAATTAAATTTTCAGTTCAACCTCATTTTTTTCAGAATTTATTTAAACATGAGGTATGAAATGTTGCTTTCCATTGCCATCGTTGTTTTTTATGTTTCTTGGCATTTCAAAAGTTTTTTATACATGTATGTCAGTATTTTTTTTACTATGCACAGCAAAAGGGTATATATGTATTTGTCTTGTTAAAAGAAACTGCTTTAATCATTTAGTTATATGGTGTCAATATGTTGAAAACAGAACCTTGCCAGATAGATAGATTTGCCTGTCACAAATTCACAAATGTCATTTAATCAACTCTTGAAACATGCATGAAGGTGATAGCATTTGACATTCATCTCAGTATCAATTGCCTATGTGTGATATTATGGTAAGGATAGTCAGTGTTCACAACTAACTGTAACCCAGTTCCTGCATTATTTTGCTTGTAATTTAGTATCACATTAAAATGGTTCTACAATTAGCTCTTCATTGACTCTAATGGCAAAAGTTGAAGGAATGCATCATTAATACTAGTAATATATATCTCATTGAATTGTCAACTTCAAGTTATTTCAAGAAGTGTTTAATTTATAATTGAAATGGTTCCATTAGACCTTCATTTTATGGTGTATTTAATCTGATCAGAGTTTGTATTCGGATATTGGACCAATTATGAGTTTCATTGGTAAATTAGCCTACATCAGTAAGAGCTGTAAATGTGCAACAACGATGAATATTTGTTTAAAGAACTGATTTAACATCCTTTTCTCTATTAACCTTCTCTGCTCCAATCCTGTATTAGTGGATTGGGTTATTCTGGAATCTACATTAGTCCCTTAGTAGACTATAGCTAGTATAATATACAGATATCATGTTTATATGTAATAGAAAAGATAGGGTTATACTGGTAATCAACTATGGTTTGGTAGATTTCTGTATTCTAGTCATTTCATCCTATATTTGCAGTCTGCCCAATCTAACCCATGTACCTAATCAATCAAATGCTGCTGTTTAACTAAATTAGTTACTTTTGTCTAAATTTTCAAAAAAAAAAATTCAACTTTTGTGAAAGAACACCATTCAAAATTACAAATTTTTAGACTGTTCCAATTTTTAATTTAAAAGTAAACAGCTGTGTGGATAAATTGGGTACATGGCGAGACTGGGTGCTAATAACAGAGGTAAATTTTGGAAAAGTTTTAGTTTCCAGATGACAACTGCCTAACAGATTCTTAGACCTTGCCCACCTTGGGTAGAGGAGGAACTCTGTTGGTTTTTTTTCTTCTGTCATTGTTTACAATTGACAAAAATTTTTATCATTAGATTGCATCTGGTCCAAGTAGTATTTGTAGTAATGGGTAATGGTGAGAAATATAATGGTTCAATCAAGTAGTTATTTTACATTTATTTAGCTTTCTGGTATGTTGCTTTGCAAAGATTTACAACAGATGCAGTTGTATCCAACAAGCTTTGTTTGTTTTTTTAAAATACCATGCCCAGTTGAATATATTTATTAAAAAGATCTTACATTTCAGAACATAACAAATATCTTAACTTTACTGAAACTACATCCCTTCAAAGATTTATATCAGTATATTTTGTAGTGTATAGAACTTTCTCAGGCTTTTTATGTGGAGATTAATTTATATTTTACACAATGTTGTTGCTGTTGCTTTAGTTTCCACTAGTTCTAATAATTTTAATTTTTTATTGATCAGCAAACTATGTTTTGAATTTTTCAGTTTTATTTTAATATTCTTATTAGTTTACCCCCTCAACCCCAATAAAACAAACAAACAAACAATATTTTATATAATTTTAATTGATAAGTTATAAATTGAATATCATAAAAAAATATAATATTGTCTTGATTAAAATTATGTTTTATTTTGATTCAATGGTATATGTATATATATTTTAGTCTGGACAACAAAGATTAGACATGGCAGAACAACACATAGAACTAGACGAAGAGATTGCAGAGGATGGACAACCCACGTAAGTTTGTCTTGTTGTAAATTGTATATAGAATTTATTGTTAGTATTTACCAGGAAGTACCCCAGACAAAAGATTTGATACATATGCACTTTCTGGAACAGCTGCTTACTTGTTATGCTATCAGATTCTAAAATGTGACTTAGTTTGGCTTTACTCAAAATAACATGAACATAACCAAAGTTTTGAAGAGGTTTGCTGTACAGGGATATATAGAATATAGGACATTTTGTATCTTGTACTGACTTTATCACGGAAAATATTCAGTGAGCCTGTAGGGCAAAATGAATATTTTATCTTGATAAAGTCAGTACAAGATACAAATATGTCCTATATTCTTTTTATCTGTAATTTTAGATAAAAAAAATTCTCGAGCTGAAAATGTCACACTTAACATCATTTAACACAATATCTACTTCATTTTAAGAAATGAAAGCAAGACGTAGTGCGGTTTTATGAATGACGTCGGATCTATTCCATTCATGAAAAGACATGCGTGAGGACAAAGCACCGGATGTTTATGCTAGACAACGTGACGTTGTCCTTCACAACAAGCTGATAATTTTTTTTTATCTGTGCCTGTAGACCTGTACAGGAATAATGGGTCTGTACAGATCAAAGGAAGTAGCTGCAAATTATCGATAAATGGCTTTTCCCCAGATTCAGGTTTCCTTGGTTTGGAAGTTTTCCCTAGCCATTTCTTGGAATTTCCCTTTACTATATCAGGTACACAAAAATACAAACCATTATTGATTTGCTGTAATTGTTAGGAGCTTAACACATCATGTTATGGTCATCTATCTTTTTCATACTGGTTCGTCCAGAATTTACCCCAATGCATAGATTGATTTGAAAATTGTTATTTTTCTTTATGTAGATAGGGCATATGTTGTATACAATTTTGATTGGTGCCTGATATCAACTTTCTGCTTCATAGGACTTTTTCATAGGACTTTGCAATTTTCACCTTATAGGTAATGGAAAAGAAAAATTTTGTCACAAAAATCGCAACTCCCACCACATGAATTGATTTGGAAATTGGAATGTTCAATAGGCACATATTTCTGTCTCCTCATTCACTTGTAAGGGACGAAAAAGGCTTTAATGGCATTACATATGAAATTGAGTTTAAAATTAAGGAAAACATTCTGCAGCTTTGCTGCTGGACAAAGTATTGGCATTATTGGAGCAGCTTTAAAAAACTTCATTTGTTCAAATTGCATTACTACCTTCAGTTTATTTGCAGACATTTGTATGCGATAATAGGTAAATTGAAATATGATTTTGATTTAGAATTAAGTTTTTAAAACTGGTTTCTCTCCACGGGTAGTGCTGCCAAGTCAATGTAAAGGTTTTAGTTTACCGGTATATGAAGTAATTGGTTTCTTCAGTTGCACTCTAATTTACATCCTAACAAAACCATACTTGCCAACCTCCAGAAGAACGGTTGGGGTTGTCGCCCAACAATGTACCTTCATATGGTGGGTCATAAGGCTGAAAAACATTTTTGAAAGGTAATTTCAGTTTTAAACAATATAAATAACAAAAGCAATCAAAGAAATTTATTTTTAGCTTGCATTGTATTCTATGCATGACATATTTGCTTATTATCAGAGGAAGCATAGTCAAAGCATTCAGAATCTTTTTTTTGTTCGGGACATAAAGGAGATCAAATAGTGTCATTGAAACTGGATAAAGATAGATGTAGCTTTTTTAACAATTTATGTTCACTTTGTTCTTCCGCAAGCAAATTCAGAAGTATTTTGCTATCAGCAATTATTTTTGGTAAAAGTTTAGTGAAGTGGTCTGCCAAAGAAAATTTAAGAATATCTTCAGCAACAAAGTTAAAGAGAGTTTCAGCCAGAATGACCTTCAGTTGAATTTTAGTTTTTACAAAACTGTCCATACTCTTGTTGGAAGTTTTAGAAGACTTTTCTGCCATAACATGAGATGTTTAGTAGACCTCTAAAATCATACAGTGCACCAGGTGCAACATTGAAATATATCCTACATAGCTTGTAAAATGACTTTACTTCACCCAAATTGCTTTTTTGCAGCCATACAAAATCTTTTTTCCTAGCCAACTGTTATTTACAAACATATTTTTGCGCTTAGTTGGGGTTATTTTTCAGGGGCCAGACAACATTCAGATACAAATGATTGATTTGATTACAAATTCTGTATTAATCTGTATTCATGTAAAATCCAAATCAACAACTTACGTTCGTGGCAAATTTTGTTTCCATTTCAGTCCTGTTATCAGCACCCTCTGGTATGAAATTTATTAGATTTACAATTTGAGTTGTTTCTCTCTGGTCAAAATCCTGATGTTTGATCATTATTTATGTGTTGACCACCACTGTGACCACCTGTGGATCATTATTTTTAAGGGTTAAAGGACATTTTTGTGGGTGTGATCTTCCAATTGCGGGTCAGTTGGCAAGTATTACAAAACTCATAATATATTCAGACTATGTTTCTGAAATAAACTCTCCCTTCTATTTACCATTGCTTTCTGTGGCATTGTGTCCAGAATACTACCTAGAACTCTAAATCCGACCCTGAGTATTTACCATATTTCTGTAATAACATTTTCATTTTTTTGTGTAAAGTAGTAGAACTTTCAGATGAGTTATCTGGATTATGTATATACATGTACTCATGATGATAGTCTAGGATATTACTGATTTGGTGTTAAACACCAATCAATCATTTAATTTGATATGTTCATATTTTTCAGGAAAAGCACAGATCTCGTTGAAATTCAAGTTACCTCTGTGGATGAGGACATTAAACGAACACCAAGGTATCACAGCAGAGGTTTATTATAATCCCCGCAACAAATTTTGGGGTATATAGAATCACCCTGTCTGTCTGGCCATCCATCCATATACGTTGTAAGGGCATCTCATAGTAAACTGTTCAATGAATTTTAATGAAACTTAACATGACTATTAGACACAAAATAGTGGGGAAATCCATCTTGGTTCAATCCAAGGGGGGTATCTTTTATGAGTTGCTCACAGGATGTCTTGTTTTGATATTTCTATGAATTCTGTCTAGATCCTTTTTGATATTAGTTTAATTACAAACGAAAAGGTATTTTAAGGAGGTTGGGGTGTCTAAATAAAAATCAATAGAATTTTTATATACTTTGTCAAAAGATAACAAATATTGTGTTATTCAAAAAATTATAATCAAATGTCAGTCACCGAACTCGTTATCAAGCAACAGGTTGTGCAAAATCCACCATTTTCTGTTGATTATATAGGGAAAAACTACATTTTTGTTGATACAGAGAACATAAAACGATAGAATTAAAAAGGAAAGGTAGCTTTTATCATATTTTATAAGAAAATAAAATGAAAATTTAGGATTACTGATCTCATTTTCTTGCTACATTAATAGATCTATTATTCACATAGTGCATTCCTTTATAAAATAAAGTCATTGGAGTTACCTCCCCTGGAAATTCCTAAAATGTTAAAAAAATCACTTTATCCTCTATTTATGCTCAAAAATGATTATTCCATTATATGAGTAATTACATTATTTTAATCCAGGATTAATTTTGTATAAGTGTTTATTTTCTAGAGTTATAGAAAAAGTTTGTGATCCAAGATGGGGGAAGACACCCGAACCTGCTTAAGTGTTGGTTTTGACCTTAATAATTTCACTGAAAATTAAGTTTTAAAATATGGAACAAACTATTGCAGTGAAATATTTAAATGTGCACTATATGAATCCCTTTGATTATGAAAGAGGGAAGATTTTATTCCTGTTGGAACATTTTCCCCTTATTGCAATTTTGGAATACACATTATATTATTTTGATTTAAAAAGGCCATGTGATCTTTATCCATCTCTTTGCATATTTCATAGTCTGCTAGCTTTTTATACTTAAATCATCTCTGATTTTGCTGGGCTAATTTGATCTACTTAGCTTGTAATTTGATTGCCAATCTTAATGTTGCACATGGCCACCAGAATGGGTAATATATTTGGGTTGTCAAAGTCTGAAAGTCTTCAGGTCAGAAAACTTTTAGCTATTGTAAATATACAAATCTTTGTGTGAGGGGGATATTTTACTTCTTTCACGTTTTAAACTTTAACATGAAAAACCCAACCACTTGAAACAATTTCATAATTACTTGTGATTTCACAAATAATTCCCACAGGAATTGTTTTAGCACACATATCATGTAAATGACACCCCACATAAATATCTTTGTTTACAGTAATTAAGTTAAATTGTAGAAATGATCATTTGGTGGTTTTCTGCTAAACATTTGAGACATTTTCCAGAAATTCAATTGGCTGCATGAGATAAACCAACTTAGTTCACATCCTGAATTGAACTTATTTATGTTTATTTTATTATAGATCTTTACTGGAATTTGGTCAAAGATAACTCAAAAATGACTTACTTATTGTCATTGTAGGAATGTTTGTTCACTGGTCCCCTGCCAAACATTGATGGTTTGCTGATAGTTGATTCAAGATAATTAAGCTTACTTTTAACATAGAACCAATGGGAATATTGGTCAAAGGCTATTTTCAGGAACTGTTATGTAAATTGAACTTTTTAATACTAATGTATGGTCTTTGGATGACTATCTATCAATCTGATGAATTGTTTGAAAATCCCTGCTGTGACCCAACTTAGTTAACATAGAAAACTTTGTTCAATTATCTTCTTCTGTGTCAAAATTTGAATAATTTGGAATGTTTCTTTGATAGTTCCGTTACTGAACAGTTTAAGCAATTGCAGAATGGAAATTCAGTATGACTGCAATGACAAGACATTGAACTCTGTGGAAATTAAGTGGAAATTAAGCTGAGCCAGAGCTGATTCTTAAATATACAAAAAGTGGATTGTCTGCAAACAGCTAATTCAAGATGGTCACTATTTCACAACTTAGCACAACTTAACCTTAACATTGATAAATTCAGGACACATTTCTGCCGTATTAATTCTATCTGGTACATGATCACAAGCTCATTTCAGCTTCTAGTATAAAGTGTATCTGTTTTGGCATTTTTTCTTTACCCCAGTCAGTGAAATCATCCCTTTCTAAAAGTAAGTTTTAATTGTTATTTTGACTTCATGTTATTAAAGTATACCAAAGTAATTTTATAATTTTTCAGTAAAGACAGTATGGATGGAGATAAAAGTAAAGACAAGTTTGAGAAAAGTAAATCAAAGGTGTACTTACTATTAGAAGCCATATACTACCTTCTGATCTCCAGGACAGAACTGGTCTGTTACTTCCTTATGATACTCAACCAGATTATCTATGCTAGCTTATTGTCATTGCCCCTCCCACTCATGGTATTTTTGTGGGGGATGTTATCTGTACCACGTCCATCTAAGAGTTTCTGGATTACAGCTATAACTTATACAGAGGTAAGATTTATCTCATCATAATCATGAACATTTTATTTCAATGACTTCTTTCAGACAGATTTAAAGAGTAATTTTTACTTTTACCTGTTTTTAGCATATGCCTTCCAAATTAAAAAAACACCACTATTTTCAGGTTTTAATGTAATTACTTCATTCTTGTGTAATCAAGTATGTTTTGTTGGCCATGCATTTGATGTATTCTTGTCTTACAAATCTGTCAATTGGTAATGTCACTCAAAGCTCTGAAAGTCCCAAATGCCGTGGCTACCAGAAACCTTTTTTGCATTTGTTCGAACCTTGCTTCACCCCCCAAACATAGTCTGGAAGGGGGTGTATTTTTTATGAGTTTTATTTGACATTATGTCTTGGTTATTTGAGCAGACCTATAGCTCAATTTATTCAGATCCTTGGGTGTGACTGTACTATTTTTAGTTGGATAAATATTATTTCTGTTTTATACTTTGCTTTATAAACAACCTGTTGATTTGATTCTTTACAGGCAATCATAGTAGTGAAGTATCTGTTCCAATTTGGATTCTTTCCATGGAATTCAGATCAGACTAATTTGGAGCCATTTTGGCCTCCAAGGATTATTGGTATAGAGAAAAAGGACGGTTATTCTACTGCAGATCTCGTACTGCTGTTAGCTTTATTTATACACAGATCTATACTCAAGGTTGGTTCAGAATTATGTTAATACAGATGTTTTAGCTAGAATCATACTAGAAAAACATGAAAAAATTCAATTATCCTACATATAACATAATATTACAGAGGTTTCAGTTAATGAATCATACTAAATAATAATGAAGAAATTGAGTTGTCAACAAAGTACATGGGATCGCAGTGTAATTGTGTGTTTTTTGGCTGATGTCTATCCATCTCTTGTGTGTACTGTACATCCCTTTCTGACACCAGAGAAACTTGTATAGTGTGTACAACATTTAGATGAAAATATTGAAGAATGTATGGCATACGATCAGCATATTTCTGAAATTTTCCAGTGAACCAAGTTTGAACAAGCATTCATATGGATAAATAAATATATTCCATGGTAACAAACACTCTGAGATGTAACTTTATTATTAAATATTTGTGATGTTTGAGTCCTAGGTTATAAACTTTCTGTTTTAATATAAAAAACCTACAATATTATTTAAATATAGAATCTTACATTGTAAGCCGTTGATTATCATAATTTATACAGTCGAGATAGTTAAAACTTTAAATTTAGATGTTTAACGAGAAATTTTAAGGTTTAACTATCAA
>JARWCS010325808.1:0-12513 GCA_034783895.1 Geukensia demissa | reverse complement strand
TTGATTCATATTTAATAAAGAAATAAAGGTTTACCAGCAAATTAAACGTCTAAACAATTTTTTGTCTGTCCAAAAAATAAATATTATCAAAACCAAGGTGATGCTTAACTTTTGGCGGACTGTATAGATAATTCAATTGTTTGGTAAATTTCTATAAATATATCTGGATTTGGTCTTCGATTTCGATTTGTATAGATATAAATTGTTTTTCTAGTATGTGTGGATCTCGGTCTTTCCATGTTTAATTCTAATGCTACTCATTGAAACAAAACAAATCCACAATATCTAAAAAGCGTGGATAAACACGTGGATACTGAAAGTGTCCAAACTTATGATGGATGTCGCCCGCGATGCAGTGGATGCTTATCCTTTCGAAGCTCCTTATCCTACTCCTATTTTGTAGTCCAAGTTTTTGTTCTTTTAATTTCCTTTTTTTAATCTTTAGGGCGATTCGATTTTGTCTCATGTTTTTGATCAACGCACTTCAGATCTCTTGAATGGGTATCCTAAACTGGACTCATCATACTGCGAAGTCGTTAAACTAGAAATCTGTATAGTGTTTGAAATCTTTTAAAACAATCTTCAAATAAATCTTTCAAAGATATGTAAATACAGGAAACTGGCACTGTTCCAAATTAGACCTGGATGATAAGTTAGTGAGAGCTATATTTCGTCCGAATTAGTCAAATTATTACGAGTTAATTTCATTAAGTATATCTGACATGTTGAACACTAGACAGTTAAAATCTAATATTTAAGTCATTTGCATCGGAATGAAAGGTGTTATTCAACCAACAATATCAGAGAAATCTGTAATCGTCAGACATAGTGTGTACTTTTTCGAGGTCGGTACATCTTCATGCATTGTCTCTTGTTTTTATTGTTATTTTTTCGTACTATGTATCGACCTCAAAAGGAAAGTGTAATGGTTGTTAAAGTTTGTTTAATGTCAGTTTGTCACAACACTGACCAGGTTAGGGGAGGGTTGAGCAGTCACAAACATGCTTAACACCGTCCCATACTTTAAATGCCTGTTCCTAGCCAGGTACCTGTGGTCCATTTGATAAGTGCTACCTGTTCTACATTGTTTACTTATTTGGTAAATGGTTGATTCACTTTAATATCATCACATTTCTTGAGGTGGGGGGGGGGGCTTTTACATTTGGTTGTAGGCTGTGAACATGTGTCCATTATTGAGGACCTTAGGAAACCTGTAGAATTTTGTGATTAAAACGTGTTACGTTTTAGATAGTTTTCTCATAGATAATCATGCCATATTTCCTTTTTTATATTATATATGTTGGTAGTCATTAGACTCGACGAATTTCAATTTCAGAAAAGAGCTTATCTGTTAAATAGCTTGCCCTGATTTTGTTGTATATCTTTGTGAGAAGAAATCAGAATAAAGGATATATACGGGAGTGAAGATTAGAATAGCAACGCGAGTAGATCTGACACCTGTCGTCCAAATTAGAAAAGACATAATTGGAATAAACAAAAAGAAAACCACACGAAAACAGAACTTATAGAAACCCATATACCACAGACTTGAAGTAACAGGAGTAGGCCAAAATGCTTCAGAATGAAAACAAAACAAACAACATGGCAAATTGAAATTCAACGAAAAGATGTTCAGATTCCAAAAGCTAATTCATGGTGTTATTTTTTTGTACATTTCATCTAAAAAGCTGTCGTCTAGTTTCACAACGGTATAAATAGTCTAATTGAACGATGAATATATAAAAACATACCAAACGTCCCAGCTAAAGGTGTGAAGACCCTTGTGTAACTCATTGTCGTACTGTCTATTTTTGCAGATGCTGATGAAGTAAAACTGAGCGACGCATCAGACGTTACTGCAACTTGTGTTGTATTTGACATTTTTTTATCTTGAACTGCAGGTTATTATTGGTTTGGTAGTAGATTCGCCTGTACAATGAAAGGTAAGCCTTAAAAATGACAACTTAAAAATGTAGATGTCCTTAACTTATAGTTAAAGCTATATTTTTGACACTCAACAACGGAGCTCGCAGTCATTCATATGGGGTACATTTTCGTCGTTATAAGAATAGCAAATACAACAGACGCTTAATGATACTTAATTACTAACCAGCATTATTATCTTCTCTTTTATTTCTTTTTTTGACTATTAACATGTAAAAGAATGCTTTATTACACAGTTTTATACACGAGAGTATGGTTTATTTGAGAATACACTGGGTATCTGAATTTGTGTGAAAATAAATCTAAATGGGTAGATAATTATTCCCTTTATTAGGTGGTGGACTAGGTAGGTATACCGTGCAAACCCTGCTCTCAGGACTCATCATCGACAACTTTGTTTAAAATTTAATTTTATGCCTTTTCCTTATTTTAGATGTTAACAAGCATATTATTTGGAAGCTTTAGGTTTCAATGTGATATTTTTATTCACAACATCGTGTTATCCTTGCCTATTTTTTGTCGCAAGTTATTTTTACGGAAATTTAATAGTATATAATCATATATTAAATCATACAAACAAGGTACTGTTAGAAAAACAAATATTTTACCCTAAAAAATCTACTTTTTATTTGATTGATTATCGAAAAGGTGCAGCAAACACATCTATTTTTTATTTGATTGATTATCGAAAAGGTGCAGCAAACATATTGTATCTAAACCAAATACATGTACTAAGATTCCGTAAATCTTGTTTATATTGAATTGTTATTTTCACTTTTTTGGTTTCCGCTCAACTCTTATACAGACGCCAATGAATTTGTGATCTATAATTTGTTTAATCAATTATAAATGTTTATTAAATTTGATTATCGTCTGTTGCTTATTTCTGTTATTTTGATGCGAGAAAGGATTGTGAAATCTTTTTTCAGTTTTTCTCATTTCTTTTAGTACAATTGTCTAACTAGTTTCGTCTGGACCATTAACTTCAACTTTATCAATGGCACTACATTATATGCATCATATAAGCCAAATAAACGTATGTCTAAATGTTGTTCACCTCCAGATATCAGTAATGTATATCCAAGAAACATAACATATGATCTAAAATAGTATTACTTGTTAGAAAATTTTTAAGGAATCACAGTTCACGGTAGTTATCCAAATCGGATCCTTTACGCGCCATTATGTACGAGGTTCCTTCTTGCACAAATACCGGACCCTTTTCGATTATAACACATGTTATTAATTAGTTTTTGTTAAATTTTAAGACGTAACAAACGACTATGGGTGAATAACTTTTGTTTCCCCTTAAAACAATGTTTTTCTCTTTTTTTTTGGGGGGGGGGGGGAACAAATACAATGAAAACTAATACATGATCCAAAAAAGTATCGACCTCGAAAGAGTAGCCGCAGTTACTGTCTGCTAGTTGAAAACCCAAAAGCAACCGATGAGGAAACCAAGTTTACCTTTACTACGGTATCATTATAAACACGTCCAGTTGAATTTAGTGTTTAAAAATCATTAAAAGTCAATGAGGACATGGGTTGTGCAAATGCCAATATAAAAATATATAAACAGTAAGTAGCTGTATTAATTAATATGTGCGTTTATGCCTTTGTATTTATTTTTAATCAAAATAATGAATTATTCCACAGTTATGTTTTACACTATGCAATAACGTTTTATATCTATTACCTGTCCCTGAATTTCTCTTTGGAGATTTAACATTGAGAGTCGGCTATCTTGGTTTTTGGCGAGAGCGCTTAAGTTTGACCTAGGTATAGAAATTTTTTAAAATGCACACATTTCTCATGTCCGAACCTTCTCTTGCGATTCATATAAGAAGAAATACTTCAATAGTTCAATTACTTAATCATTACGCATAGTTGATAATGTGTACTCCCTGTCTTGCGCTAGCGCGTGCAAATAGCCACTTCCGGCAAACTTACCGCAGAATTAACATAATTTGTCTATTTTCGGCTCTCCATTCTTACATTTCAGCATGCAGGACACTCACAACCAAATTAAGATTTTTTGCTAATGATTTTTTTTTTCTTAGTTAAAGTAAGAGAAAATTTGAGTTCTGTGATATTCATCACAATTTTCTGACAAATAGGAAAAGTAGCTAAAATTGCTTCTAAGAGCATATTTTATCTTATAAACGTCTGTAATCCTACAAAATAGTCAGGAAACGAGATGTTCAGATTTTAACTGAACTGAAAATATCAAAATTATTGATTGTAATGGTATCGTTTTTGCAGAAGTTGCGCACATGCACATAATAAAGTAAAATTTTTGGGTCATTTTGGACGGGCGGGGAGAGGTTTAAATCAACGAATTCAGGATAATAATGTAATATCGAGTCAAAAGAACTTTGCTGTTTTTTCCTCTTTAATTTGTTTACTATCGTTTGATTTCCAGATTATAATCTATGCTCAGTGATTGTTTAGAACTTTTCTGTGGCAAAACAAACATGCTTCGTATTTCCTTGAAACGTACATTAATGAATATACATGCATATATTGCAGCTTTAACACCAGTTCGGTAAACAGCGAATATGTAATAATTTAGTTCTTTAGCAATGTTTAGATCTCGGAATTCCTTCGTTTTTGTTCTAATGCTATTGATAAGCTGTTACTCCTTAAAATCTATAAAAAAAAAAGTTTATAGGTGATATTCTCAAAATGCTGGACTTTCTGATTGACAACGTTTTTGCACAATTTGATGGGCGAGTTTTTCAACAGATCGTTGGCATTCCAATGGGCACAAATTGTGGGCCCCTACTTGCCGACTTGTATTGTACTAGTATGAAGCAGAATTCATTCAGGAAATAGCAAACAAAATTGGCCAGATAGTTTAATTTTACTTTTCGCTATATCGATGATGTTTTGTCATTGTATAATTCTACGTTCAGTGAACACCTCGACCAAATATATCCCAGCGAACTACAAATTAAGGAAACCACAGACTCAACAAATCTACTTCATACCTAGATTTATTTCTCGAAATTGACCAAAAGGGAAAACATTTTTCTAAGATTTACGACAAACGGGATGACTTCAACTTTCATATCGTATACTTTCCATATTTATGTGGCAATATTCCTGCTTCCACTGCCTATGGGGTTTATGTTTCGCAGTTAATTCAATACTCCCCTGCCTGTTTCAGGATTTTCTAAAGAGAGCATTACTGTTGTCGCATAAATTACTCCAACAAGGATACATGCAACCAAGATTGAAATCGTCCTTACTAAACTTCTATGTCGCATCATGAATTGGTTGATCCATATGGTATCAGTGTATCTCAGCTAGTTACGGACCTGTTACAGGTAATAAAACAATAAGTTGACCTCTTCTCGGATTGACGTTAGCCAGGATTAAAGTTTTAGGATTCCACGACCGGTGTGGCGCGCAAGACAGGGGATGCTTATCCATCCGGAGCATCTGATCCCACTCCTGTTTTTTAAAGGATTTCAAGCCTTTTTCCTGTTGTTTATGTTTTATCTTTTAGTATGTTACAAATTTGTCGTGTCTCTTTGTACTATGCCCTTCAGATCTCTCACATGAGTATTCTACATTGGCTTTCTAATTGTCAACTTGTTTTGTAAGCAAATTGTTTTAATTTAGCCATCTTATATGAAAGAAATGAATTGCTTAAAAATTAATTTATTTCGCTCATCTTGAAATTTTGTTCCTTGAAAGATCTGTTGCTTCTGCATGAAGGAGACTCGTAACGTAAAATAGAGCACAAAGGATCCGATATGGGTAGTGTGAAAAGTGGGTTACAGGCTATAATAGTCTGAAGTAATAATGAAGATATTTTCGTCGTATAAATGAATTTTAAAAGGATGAAATATTCACTTTTTATTGTGTCTAGTAAGTTTTAATGAAAAAGATTACCAATTTTGTAAAGAAAATATTACCTGTTTCCAGCACTGGAAGTATGAATTCCAGGGGGATATTCTGTAATTTCTTGGATATAAATGTGATTTGAAATTAGACATTTTGGTAATTTTCCGTTATTCAATGTACCATTTATCCAAAAGTTGCCTTTTATATAGTACCATTCAGATAAAAAATATCAACTAAAACCTAGAAGCATCACAACATTATGTTGTTAACAATTAAAAAACGTGATAGTACTAATTTTAAAAAGTTGGCGATAATGATTCATCTAAACCCACCTAGCCCACGGACTATGTTTTGATGAGGAGAAAGACTAGTAGTTAGATCAATATGATTTATTTCGTCGAAAATATGGAAAACGACAAATGACACCTTAACACAATTCGAACGCACGACTATTGTTCAAGTATGTTAAAAACAGGATAATACCTGTTTTACTCCGCACCCGCCTTTATAATACCTTGATTTATTCTGCTCTAAGGTTAAAACCACAGGGCAGATATTACATTCTAGGGATGATAAGGTGGTGGGTATAGGAATAACCCATGGGTTATTCTAAAATTATTTAAGTACAGGCATGTGCGTGTTAAATTTGAAAACTATACATCAAGTAAGATATCCAACATTAAAAACAATAAATGCAACACTAATACAATGTCCGCGCTTGTCTTTACACTCTAAAGCTTTAATGATTTTACTTTGTTACCATATTACAGCCCATTTACATAACATTTTAAGTTTTTAATCTTTTTATTTTTTAAAAAGAGGACACTTTCTTTAATAACATATTACACAATAAATTCATACGTCAACCTACCTTCAAACAATTAATAGATAGTGTGGACTAATTTTATCATCTGCATGCAGTACCAGTTGGTTTTCTGTGTGATGCAACTTCTGGTTTAAATATTGTTTCTGTAAAAAGTTTTCAAAAATTTAGACTATGTCCTAAGAACATGTAAAAGCTTTCACTTCTATATATTATAAACGAGTATCGATTTATCACAGCTTATATTATTATAACTTGAATACGTAAACTAGATTATAATAGTCCACCTTTAGTAAAAATCACAGGGTGATAAATAAATGAAAATTCATATTTTACTAGTATGAACAATGTGCAAAATCAATATTGAGTGTAGTGAACAAAATTGAGTAAGTGGATTGTAACACTGCATATTTTTAAAACATCTCAATATGTCATAGTCATATGTTGAAAATGTCACTACACACATCAAACACTTTCGTTTTGTTGAAATAATTTAACACAGAGTACTTCAGTTATATACGTATCTTGATGGGATTTTTTCAATCAGGAAAAATAGCTTTGTTTGTTCATGCACGCCATGACTACTTTTTTGGCATACACATCAAGCGAGTGAGGTTTGATGAATGAAATACACTTTCCGACATAGCAGGCTAAATGAACCTTTACTGGCACGTATTCTCCTTGTTTTATATCAGGTTAACCAAGCTATACAAAACACAAACATCACAAATCATCAATGATGCTTTATATCACAATGAAAGCGTAATTTACATTATTTGAAGAAATTTATCATTCTGTTCCGAACATGGCTTAGGAAAATAAGGGGTCTTGGAACTATATTTTCACGAAAATTGTCTATCAAAATCACTTGATGAATAACATTTTGATGTCCTGTATATACCGTCTTTCAACCATAAAAGACCTCATAAGTCAAGCATTTTTTTAAAAATATCGAGGAAATCGGAAATTCTGCAATTTTCAAAATGGAGGTTTTTTTGGTCATTTGAACAGCAAAACAGGTAAAAACAATATAAGGGAAAACACAAGAAAAAAATAAAAGGTATTTAGAAACATCCACAAGTATTAAAGTCCCATAGGCAAAGAAATCATAGCTGACAGACCAAAAACTTCATTTTTGTGAAATATCTGTTTAGAATGTGCTACTATTGTTGTCCTTACTTTTTTAATGTAGCTAAAATTATTAAATGTTTTGAAAAGGCAATTCAAATGCATTTCTAATGATATCCTACCTATATTTTAGAACGTACAGGAGCAAATTTATATCTGCAATTTTATATTAACAATAGCTAAAATAAACAATCGTCAAAATTATCATTTAGGGCTATAAAAAGACCCCCAAATGACAATTGCATTCCAAAATGGTGTTATGATGTCTTTTTCATTTATGGGATGCTTAAGGTGACTAAATACTTGGTCTCATGGAGATGTGGGGGTGCAAGTGGGATTATACCAGCCCACATTCTATTCAGATAAAGGTAGAGGTAGTCATTTGAGTGAGCATTTATTAGCAACATAACATAACTATACTCTGTGTCAAGCTGTTTGGAGTGCAATTTTTGGGCTTAATTAAATGATATGTGTTTTTCTGCGTTTGTATCAAAAGAAAGATTTATCCAACGATTAACGGTTTAACATTATGCTTTAGCGTTATAGATAATATTATCAGTAAGTTGTCTACGGAGATTAATTCATTATAAAAAACGTGTTTTGGAATATATCGTACAGCTTAAGCAATACATACACTACATGTAGGTATGATTATATGTAGCTATACTTGTAACAAAATTTAATATTATAGTTTAAATCAAAATTATCGATTTTGGTATAAAGTAATAGCTCCTATTAACAATATATTGTTGCCGGTCATGGTATAAAGCAGACCCAACGGAAACTGAAATGTTTTTTTTTTTTGTTACACTTTTAGTGGGATTAAGTCGACAAACGTTAATTAATAAGTGAAAAAACCCTGCCTTTTACGAGGAGGAAGTAAAAGAAACCAAAGGGCCAGGCAAAAGGGGAAAGTCGATAATCACGGCACACTCGAGAACTCGAACAAGAGAGAACATGACACATACACACATTATATCAAAATACAAAGCTATGAACAATGCGGACCCCACCAAAAAAGCCGAGGTTTACTCAGGGGAAAAGAGTAAGCATACCTTAACCAATAAGTAAGTTTTTTACTAGTGCGACGTTTGTAATAATTTTTGTGTTTTTAGATAGTGCTTTAATTAGGAGTTTTCTCTCTATATTTTAATATTTTTAAAGTAAATAATGTCTGATTAGTATTATGACAAAGAACTTGATAAATGTTACAAGAATTTAAAAAGGAAGTAACACGATACATATCTATAAGAAATAACAACATTTTCATAAGGGATTTTATAGACGTGAATGTACTTTAATGCCACATTTAACAATATCGTTGGCGCATTGCAAGGTGAAGGAAGTTTACAAGTCTTCTTATTGTGAGCCAAATATAGTCTTTACGTATAAAACACATCCGGAAATTCAACTATCTCTGTATTCGGAAAAGACTACAATGACCGTAAATAATAAGTTTAGGCCAACCGCTCCCCAACGCCACCCAACACTCCCCTACTTTGTGTCCAAAAATTAAATTTTATTAAATATGAAAATCTATTTTGATAGTGACTGTTCTAAAAGTCTTTCCGGATCTACCTGTTTAACAGAAATACGAGTATAGAAGCCATAATAAATAGTAAAGGAACTTCTTATAATATTTTAAAAACAACGATACACATCAGTTGTTGTGTAAATCGGGAATAAAACCGATAGTTTATTTTCAAAGCTAAAATATATCCTATTAAATAAAGCCCTATATGTTATGTAAAGCTTTTGTGGAGTCCGATTTTCAGGCTTAATTAAAATATATAAGCGTTTCCGCCGTCGTATTTATTTCTAATCAAAATAAAGAACTTTCCCACAGTTAACGTTTTATGTTTTACACTATTCAAAAGGGTTGTACATACTATTCTCTGCCTCTGAGTTTTTCTACAGGGATTTAACGTTGAGGATAGCCATCTTTGTTTTTGATGGAAGCGCTGAGGTTTGACCTAGATGCTATTTGAAAAATTGCGCATATTTTTAATTGGAGCCCCGCTTGCAATATATATCAGAAGAATAACTTTTAAAATTCCATTCAGGCGCGGCTAAAATACATATTACGCAGCGTTCCCAACGTGTACTCCCTGCCTCGCGTTAGCGCTATCGCGTGCAAAGTGCCAATTCCGGCAAACAAATGACTAATTTATGTAAATCCACGTTGAGAATTAAAAAGTCGGCGCGGCTTAAAATACATCGTGTTGCTAAAAAGTATTACTGCAAGTTTGTTGCTTTTTTTCAATCTACAGAATAAACACTTTTTTGAGAATACGGTGGATAGTATTCCTTTCACAACCAACAAACTCTGACATAGAGTATAAGAAGTTGCAGTATGATTTCAGCTTTTTGTTATTATAGACTGTTCCCTCATAAAGATAAACCGGAAGATCATGAGTGACATTTTCTAAGTACAAATATATCAACCGAGGTATTGATTTCATTGATTATCTAATATATTAAATGACACAACCGTTCTAAATCTTATAACTCTATATTTTGATTCGTTGCTCATGTTGTTAATTCATATCGGCACTCGCACTCGTCCGAGAGAATTGTGACGTCATGTTTAGTTTAGTTTTCGACTGTGCTGACAGGCTATTAATATATGTTCCGTTTCTACTATTAAAATGTATTTATATCTCAAATGAATATATAATACAATTACTATAAGAAATAACTGACAAAATATGTGATAAATAGATCATTAGATGTGACTTTCCAAAACAACCCTGATAGCATTCCTCGATAAATATCGTCCCTCGGGCTAAAGTCCTGAGGGCTGATATGGGGTCTTGGGATGATACCTGGGTTGATATGGAAAGTGGCATGTAATAATCCATAAATATCACGTCTTCCTTTTTTGAAACGAAGTAAATAAATCTCGGAAACTAAAACTTGGTGTTAAAATTCATCTTAATAAACCTTTCCGTAAAGGATATCGTCACAGAATTATTATATCTTTAAATATGGGTTTTATTGGTACTAATATTGACTTTCTTGTTAATAGCTTAATACTGAACTAAAAGTTTATTTTCTTTATACCATTTTTTACTTCCTGTCTGTATAATTTTATATTGGCATTTGTAAATTCCATGTTTTCATTTTACTTTTAATAATATTTAAACACTAAATCCAATTGGACGTGTTCTCACTAACATCGTAGTTTAGGAAAACTTGCTTTCATGATCAGTTGCTTTTGGTTTTGAGGTAATATGAAACTGCGAGTAATCTTTCGAGGTAGATACATTCGTTGCATCATGTGTTAGTTATAAATGCATTTGTGTTGATTTTTCAGTATCAGTCACAGGTGTTAAATCCATTTCAACCAATAGTATCCTGTGTTTTAGCTTTTTGTCATACCACTGTCCCAGGTTAGGACGAGAGTTTAGCGCTCACAAACTGATTTAAACCTGCACATAATTAATACGACTGTCCCAAGCCAGGAACTTACAGTCAAGTGGTTTACCTTGTAAAAATAGTCATTTTTTTTCGCCTTTTTAAATAAATTAGGTCTATTGACGTGATTTTTTAAAATAGTTTCACATTTTAATTTTGGGGGCTTTTTTCAGCTTCCGTTATGGAATGGACTCCGGTTCATTATTGAAGGCCATAATAAAACCTGTAGAAGACATTCATGCCACATCTTCTTTATTTATATTAGATCATGAATACATGCTTAGCAAGATATTTCATAAGACAAAATAAAGTCTCTTAATATTGAAATTGATCAAACACAGTGTTTTTAAATAACTTCGTCAAAATTCGTTATGCGAACATATGATTTACTGCAATGTAAAAATTAGTATCCTCGAATTTCCTTTAGTATTTTGTTTGACAGAACATGAAGAAGGTGTAATATCAAAATACATTGGATAATCATGTTATATGAGAAGTCAAGAGTTATGATACATTAAACTATACCACTAATAAAGCACCAAATGCACAAATTGTATACCTAGATGTAAAACATAAATAGCATCACTCACCTAAACCCAAATGAAACTATGATCTTTGTAACTCTGGTGGCACAATAAAACACTTGCAAATGATATGGAACCATTTGGTCTGCTATAAATTTGCTAGAATATCTTCCGGTATTGTTAAACATCCTTCAATGAAAATTGTGTTTATTAGGTCATGCATTGAACGAATGAAAAAAGTTCCATTTCAAGTGTTATTCTCCACATAAACTCCATAATGTTTCTCTAAAGTGATACAATTTAAAACCGGAAACGTTAGTGTTATATTTGTAAAAAAATATATATATAAAATACCAGACAAACATGTTAACTGTCTGCATGCGAAATATTTGTTTTCCTGAAGAATTTTTTTGTTCTTTGTTGTGTTTTAAGTTTTGATCTTATTCTCAGATTTAGTATGTTAATCTAGATTCAATATGGGTAATAAATTTCGGCTTCTGTGAGATGTGAGATGCTTCCCTGTGAACTGATTTAGCGATATGAACAAGTCTATGTACTAAATTATTCGTAGATTATAAACACTTGTGAGTTTTCATCCTACATTCAGCCTAAATGTCCGAGAAATAACAAAAAATTAGTATGCGTCTATTCGTCTAATGTCGTACCCAAGGCGTGTTTTTTATCATGATGTGCAATTCAGTACAGATAAATTATATTATATAAAGGATCTAAAGACCACTTATATTATTAAGTGAATCAGTCAAAATAGTTTATCACTCTGTGCTTTTAGCAAGAAAAAACTTAGGAGAACTTCATGTAATTGAA
>JARWCS010325798.1:0-12513 GCA_034783895.1 Geukensia demissa | reverse complement strand
AAAAGTTCCGGTAACTTTTGTATATTTCGAAATTTTTATACATATTCTTAGTTTTCCTCCACTCATATGGAAAATTTTATCGTTTTCCATTAGAACAATTTTTGCGCGCAGGATTTGTGAATTTTTAAAAATGAAAAATATTTTTATTGGTTTTATATCTATTGGCATATATGTATGCGTACTGCCAGAAAAAATTTGCTTGGCGGAACCAGAAATGCAAGAAATTAGACGTCGTCGGAACTTTAATTTTTCACAAAAATCTACAATTTTCACATGAGCACAGGACAAACAACAACACCTGAGATACTTTAAACACCAAATTCTATTGCCGGTAAGATAGTTAAATCTCATTCTAAATTTCCTTTTTCGGGTTGTGTTATCGCTTTTAGAAATAATAGCCAAAACATGAGAGACTCAGTTCAGTGAAACGTACTTTAATGATTGGCCTTTGTCAGATGTGGTCTATAGTAACAGCCTAATATGAGTTTTCTTGCATTTGTCATGTTAATTTCTGTCCATATGCTTTCGGAGTCAGTTTGTAACTCGCTGATTTCATTAGATAGCAACTGTGCTGTGATAGCTATGAGGACTCCACCATAGCTCTGGTTATTGGTGCATGGTGTTCGGTCTTTCCTTTACACAGTATAGTCGTTGGCCGAGAAGAATTAGATGATGATACTTCTTTATTGAGCCAAGTTTCAGTGCCTAGTATAATTTCAGGTTGTACAGATGAAATAATTTCCTCGAGCTCAGCCTTATAGTTTTTAATAGACTGGATTTTTTTGTTAATATTTTCAGGGGTGTTTCATTCTTGTAAACATATCTGATATATACATATTTTGGCCATGGTCTTGTCTGTCTTCCGACTTAACGATTTCTGTCTGCCCCTTTGGTATCTTCGAATTCCATGCACTGGTTTTTTGGGAGATGATGTTTCTTTGGGTAAACCAGGATTGCCTACAGAGTTTTCAGAAAGTGGTGTAAATGAGTTTGATGATTCAGGTATGGTAAGGTTAAAAATGGATGACGAAAAGTTCGGCATACCACATTGAATGCATGCCCAAGATATATTTGATGAGTCCATGCATTGGTATACATTAGAAGAAGCCATACCTTGACAGCATGCATGATACCATACATCACATGAGTCACAGCAGAGTGCTTTTTGTTTCCATGTGACAGCTTTTCCACAAGTTCCACAGGGCCATCTAGGTGTTCTTGGGCCTGGGTTTATTTCAGTGTCGCCAGATAGTGCAAGTACGAGTAGACAAAGATATGTTTTTGATTGTTTTATGTACTTAGTGGCAGATTTTCTTATTGTAAAACTTCTATGCCTTGAGAAGTATACTGATGATATTTTATGCATATTACCAAGAGAGTCTATTATGTCAGCTGGTGTGTTTATTTGTACAGGTTGGTAGTACAGTTTGTAGAGGGTAATTACTAATATGATCAAGTGTAGTGTTGTATGTGTCATACTTGTACTGATGTTTCCTTATAATTTATTTATAATTAAAGACTAAATAATAAATTGAAAAAATCCGTGCACAGATTTGGAGCAGCATTTTAATGTGTAGCAAATATAGGACTATATATTGTATAGAGACCAACATCTTTTAAATAATTTAAAAGCTTGTCGCCCCAGCAACTTTTGTAAACATGACTGTGTAGTATCGACCAATAAAAGAATGTCGGTATTATCACGGGATACACTCAGGAGGCAGCTCACCAATATATACGAGAGAGTCGACCGGGTGTGGCCAATTCGGCATCTAGTTAAAACAACTTGATCTCTTCAGGTTCTACCGAGCCAGGGACGTATATTTATCTGTTATAAAACCTTCCGGAGCACCTGAAGTCACCCTGGTTTTTGTAGGGTTCGTGTTACTCCAGCTTTAGTTTTCAATGTATGTTGTGTGTTCTATGTTTGTCTTTCGTTTCATTTTGTTGGCCATGGTCTTGTCCGACTTAAAGATTTCTGTCTGCCCCATTGGTATCTTCGAATTCCTTATACATCCCTGACCGAGCGTATAACTTCGGTCGAATTTTATGCAGCTTATTGTTGACCTGCAAATCCCACTGGGATTGCCATAGCTTCAAAACATATTTAAAGATTGAAGATTTATCATTAGTTTATGATACAGATAGAACTGTAACGTGGTCCTATAAGACATTTTCGGTTCCTCGTCTACGATGTACCCAGAAGAGAATTATTTTTTGACCTAATTTTACAAGTTGTATGGAATTCAAGAGTCCGTATTGTTTGGGTTTTTTCAGTTTTCATGTGTATATTTGTGAGGATGCTACAGGGGGTCCCGTGCACGGACGTACGAGAAATAAAATGTCATTTCACGAGGAACGAAAAATTATAGTTTGGCTTGCACGTTGCATTTTGATCAAGACACGCGAAACACGACATATAACGACCCTCTAGCACGACAACACGTGAAATAAAAAGCGGTAAAAACGTTGCACGAAAATAACCCTGTATCACCCTCATTTGTGTTTTAGTCTTTTGGGTGTTATGTTTCGTCTATATGTCTTAGTCTCGAGTTTGGAATGTCTTTTGACTTGTCCCCTTTTATATGACCCTATGATTTTATCATGGTTCCTTTAAAAAAGAAAATCCAAAAAACTTTGTGAATAAGTCAGTAGGATATTTGAATGTGACAGTAATAAGGAAAAATCCAATTTACATCTACCTGTTACCTTCCGACAATCACCAACCTTCCGTGGTTGTTTGCCGTTACGAATTCCATGATACCATGACCCTTGGTATAATTAAGTCTCTCTATATTTCTGTAAAATAATAGTAAACCAAACGAAAGCTGTCAGGACTTAAGTCAAAATATATCGAAAGTGCAGCTATGACGAAAATCATGTTATTAATTGTTGAAATGACAAGTTTTACCGCCTCACCCTGCAGTTAAAATTTCAGTTTTTCTCATCGCAACAAAATTCCCATTACCCTTCTATGTTTAATTTTTTACATTGAAAAAATCCGTCTCAAAATATTATGTCTTGATAAATATAAATATTGTGATTCAGCGTTATTGTTGGAATATAATTCAACCATGTACTCAAATTAAATCTTTTAACTGTCACACCCCCCCCCCCCCCAAATAACATGTTTTGTTACCCGAGACCATTGATTGATTGCACCCACAAAATGAAGCAAATTTACAAAGTCGAAAACGTTAACAATACATCATATGGCGAAATTTTTTACAGCTTTAGGTGCGGCAAAAAATTAAAATTCCAACGATATATAATATCATATATTTCATTGTTAAACTTTTGATAGAGATTTATATGTGTTGTGGCAAATTTAGTTTGTTGTTCTATAATACGTTCAAGTGAAGATTACATTACAACTAAGCAAAAAATGATTTACCGAATGAAAGTATTTCAGAGGATAGGGGTAAAAGATCTTCCCCGTGCATGATTATTTTTTTATACGGAATCACATTTCCAATCACTTTTTTTAATTATTATGAAAATAAGTAGCTGGTTGCACAATAAACGTTTCGCATCAGGTAGCAAAAACTTTTAAATGCCTGTTTGCACAAAAACTAAAACAATGAACAGTTGAATCCCTACGCAGGTATTCATAGTAATTCAAAACGTATACCAACTTAAAATATACTAATATCAAAAACTACAACTTACAGGAAATATTGTCTCTATTTCTTGGTTTTCTTTTTCTTTATTTTATTTTTTTTTATTTATATACTTTCATTTTACTATATTTTTTGCTACAAACTGTATTGAATATTGATTTTTATCATATATGACGTTTACATTATTTCGGAATTTATAAACCTGGTAACACAGAAAACATCATTCTAGCGTATTGATTTGTAACATAGTAATGTCTTTCTCGTGAATCATTGTAATTCCTGGCAAGTTAATCACTCAATTCTTGACCTGACGCAAAATTCAATTTACTGTTATACCTAAAATTTTAAATATATCCTTAAAAATATTTTAAAAGGGAGTTTCCCATTGAAAAAAAATGCCATTTGAGGCATATTTTAGCTTTTTCTTGAACTTTGCTTCTTATCTTTGACTGATATTTTCAAAACTACAATCTGCTTCCATGTTCTGTTGAAATAGCATAGTATTGTAAAAGGCAAAAATCTGCATTTTAGTGTGGGTATCCCCTGTAAAATTACCAATGTTGAATAAATATGAAAAATCTTGGGTATGCTTTATGTACGTTTCAACCTCTCGCATTAGGACCAAAACATAGGAAGTCAAAGGTTCAAGCAAAGCAAAGAAGCACTCGAATCCAAACAAATCGAAATGGGAAGCCAAATCTAACGGCAGGGACAACTACTAAGTGCAATACTTTTCGAAGTCTTTTTCGTATTTTAGTCCTTAAAAATTTTAGCAAATGCAGAAAGTTTCTGTAAAACATTATTGGATAACTTTCATGTCAGACAACTCTGATAAATGAGCTGGTGAATACCCTCGAGTACAGCAGTGGCATCGACCCAGTGGTTTCAAAATACAAAATTTCCAATGTTGAATAATTATGAAAAAAATTGGTTATGTTATTAGTTACTTATAATTTGGCAGCTTAAGCTACCAGACGTCAGGTAAATGTAAATGTTTAGCCGATGTCAGCATCCCTTCTGTTTCCATGATAGGTATATGCTTATTTCACATGCACCTGTGGTATAGTCACTTTAAAATATCTGGGCGTGTGATAAGTATAGCATTTGCTAGCTAATATTACTCCGAAATCTAGCTTCTATAATACTTAAGTATATTAAGTGAAAATAATTATTTTCTATTTATTCTCTTATTAGTTTGATGGCTTCACTATTATAGAATGTAATGAGCTGAATCTCTCTATTACAGCGGTAATCGATTTGGAAGAAGTTGAACAGAAGGTCGTGTCAGTACGCTACAAGGCATGAAACGTAACTCCTATAGGCTTATCATTTAACAACTACTAATGGTACCATGTCGCAATTATCTACCCGTTTACGGTTAAAAGTCTCAAAAATAATAAATATCACAAATGTTAAGGGAACCCCGGAAGAAATGGCGGATTTTATTGCGTTATGTGTAATGTAAGGGTAAAATGATAAGTTTTGAAAAAAAATGAATTTTATTAAATTACATGAAAACAGCAATGAAATTATTGTTATATAAATAAATAAACGTAAACATAAGTAAGAATAGAAAAGACTATCAATTGTTTGTATACACTTTTGTAAAAATTTACAATGTTTGTTTTTCATTATTGCCAGAAGAGTGTGAATTGGGTTTGTATAGAGTGAACAAATAGTTTATTTTGTCATTATTAGATGGTATATTGATTTGCAGCAAAGCTACATCGCTGACAGGACAACTGATGATATAAATGTAAGAATAAGAATATAGCATGCACTTATCCTTCGCATGAACTCATTAACTAAGACATTTAGTATTGGATTAACTCATAATTGTTAATAGTCTCATTACACATATTTTTTCACAATTATAAAAAGAAATTTTACTTTCCAAGCAAAATGAAACCAAAATAGAATTCTATGAAACAAACTGTAATTTCAACATTTTTGCCCATATATCTTTTTGTATTTATTTTTGTACATTGAAACAATGTCGAATGGCTACATAATTTGTTATTCATGATTGAGAATCATATCTGTCTTGTCTACAAATTCAATTTGCTGAAATTGGGTTTCTATTGGGTTGTCACAATGAACAATACTCCATGGCATGTGAATTGCTTATTGAAAGCAATTATCGATTGGATGGACTTCTTAGAATATCATCTGATATTTTTTTCAAGGCAACGTCAGTGTATCTCAGAAGATCTTATACAATTACAACCCAGCGTTTTATTTAGTGGACTTGTCGTTGAAGCCTTTGAAGTCATGACACACATATTAATTTTCTACTTATTAGTCTACCATGAATAAAATGACATATATAATCATTATATATATATTTTTTTTAGATTAATAAATATATTTTTGTATAAAATTTAAAATCATAATCCGATTAATAAGAAAGAAGATGGCGGAAGCAGAGACGCAGCAAGTTTGTCGACTATATATAAAAAGGCTTACGAATTAGATAAAAACAACCAACATAAAGTAATACGCATTCAAGGACAACAGGTTCACAAATCAGTTTAAGGAACAAGAAAGGAGAATAATGAATAAAGTAATGCAGAAAACGCAACAAACAGTACAAAAGGGGGATGTATGCTTCATCGTCCTATAGTCGCACAAAACGTTTATAGAGAGGACATACCATTAATTGTATTGTAAATTATGGGTAAACCACTTTAACTAAATTACAATATCAGAGAAAAACAATCAACATTGCCACAATTTCATTTGGATAAATTGTATTTTTCACAGATTTTTATATTGCGATTCCCAATGTTGCTGTTGGTATATACAATTCTTCTAGGATGTTACTCACCCTATTGCGTTCTATAGGGTAACGTCTAGTTGTTTAAAGTTACGTAAGATGTGAATTTTTCACGATAGGTCGCCATATGTTTTACTTTTACTTTAAATTAAAGAAGTAAGTTAAGGAATTATAATATGAGTTTGCTAGCTAGCATTTTTTTAAATGGTTGACCATGGGTGGACCGCGTTGTAACTAACCTGTTCAGAATCGTAACCAACAGGTGCGATATACATTGAGCAGATAAGCATGTTTACAGGCGTTAGATACTTCCACTAATAAATTGTTAATTTTTAGATAGATTGCACATCGCTCCTGCTGATTGAAGTTAGTAATCGGGCAATGATTACTTACGAATAGGTTTTCAAGAGAAAATCATCGAAAATTGTTGTTATTTAGCAAACAAAATTTAACCAGTGTCTTTTCTTAAGAATATTTTGGGAAAACATTAACATACTGTGGAACTTTGAATTTATTCAAAGTTTTAACGACGATAAATTCGCATAATATTTTTAAATGGCATCAAAGAAACAGACTTTAAAAAGCCATATCAAAAACAGCAAAAATATTACTATTCAAAACGGTTTACCATGTCATTTCTTTTGTCAAGATTGATGACACCGACACAGACCCTACCAAAAGCAGCTGCAGAATTTGCAATTTGATAGATAACTTTAGGTACATAAACATTCAATATTAACATCTTCATGTCGTCCTGTCATCAATAATATGCGTGATATTTGATATATACATTAATCGCTCCAAAAAGGAAATATCAAATATATTCAATTAATAACATATTCATTTTGCCATACTCTTTCGACTGTCACTTCTGAATTATCGGTGTATTCAAATGGATCAAGCAGATTTTATATTTTTGACTTTGTAGATCTGTCATAACCATAATTGTAAGGTAGTTTTATGAACAGAACCATGATTCAATTTCCTGAACAGAAACTAAGATTATTTCTGTAACTGAAGAACAAGTGAATAAAACAAATCAATTAAACTTACATGAAAATGCCCACAAGGAATTTTCACTGTTGTCCACAGCCATGACAACAATGCGTTTGTCAGATTCGACAAGAACTTCACTATCGGCCATTGTTTATGTTTATCCTGGTGTTATTCGCCTCTTATAAACACTAAGCTGATTCCTTCACTTCAACTTCCTACTTTATATTGTGATCAAGACTCCAAAGATGCTCTTAATAAAAGTCTGTTAACAATTGCAGATTTAACAAATCGATGACTATTAATTTCATAACCTGCTGCTGAAGGTGTAAAAATGAAACAACTATTCTGACAGACGATTCCAATCTCTCTCCAGAGGCATCGACAGTGATCAATACGACATTAGAAGCTCCAATAGCAAGCCTCGATAAAATTTCTCAGAAGAAACTTCAGTATAATAATGATGATAATTGACGCCTGTGAAAGCAGAGAAGATATTAAGACTATTTTTTCTGTTAACACTGATTAGCCCAAGGTATCTACAAATACTGTTATTTTGTTTGTTAGATAATCGTTATTTTAGATAACGGGATGAAATTAGGCAGCTTTTATGCAGAATCGATATATAAAACTACAAAAAAATTATCTATATATAACATACATGAAATGACTATAAAGTCACATATATTCATGTAGAATTATCTTGCTTGTTGCTTTGTATTAATCAATGTTCTCTAAATAATATGAAGGCCTGGGGTCATTAGCCGACTTTCATTCCATTATTTATTGGAAAAGCCCTTATAATTGTTTATACTGGTATCAATGATTTTGAAAAAAAAATTCCTTGTAATGCCATCATGCAGGTTTCACCAACTGAATAATAGCTATAAAAAACTGTGCATGTTTAACGAGGCAGGTTTGTGGAAATTATAGCATATGTTTGACTAATGTCTCAGACGTCGAGTTTGACTTACCTCTGGGAACTATTTCAGTTAACATATATCAAAGAATGTTACATAACTCTAAAAACAAGCAAAGGTTTCGTGATACCTGCATTTAATATCATTTTATGTTTTTATCTGCTTTTATAGCTTAGTCATAAAATAAATAACAATTGCATTCTTTTGATAATTGGTCTTTTATCCAGAGTAATGTATATGGTTCAAAACAAGATGTGTTATTTCAAAGAATTAGTACGTACGTGAGAGCAGTAGACAGCACTGCATACCAAACTTTTACAGCTTCCGTTATGGTATGGACTCTGGATCATTGTTGTTGAAGGCCGTAATGGAACCTGTAGAAGTTTAAATTTTACTCTCATTTGGTGGGTGGCTGTCTCATGGACAATCATGCCACATCTCCTATTTTTATATCTGAGAAGATTTTATCCGAAGCAGAGGGAATTACAGTACTTGAACATTTTAGGATGTGGACAACAAGAACATTTTGTAATCCACTTTCAGGATATTCAGAAATAAACGGAAATTCGTGGTTCCATAGTTCATGAAATATCAGTAAAAGTATGAAGAATACAACTGAAAGTCATTTTTAAGTGACTTATTTGATCATACTTTTAAATGTGTGAAAGAAAAATCATGCTTTGAATAACTACAGTAAAAATTACGATATGTGAGTCACCTGTTTTATTTTATTTTTTTTTTTATTAAATTATAATGATTATATAACTGAAGAAAACCATCACTGTCTTTTAAACTCACTAAATGTAAAACATGAATTTTAATCACTGTCACATAAGCTAGTGTTGTTCAGTGACAAATATCAAAATATCAGATGAATTTGTTGAAAAAAATTCATCAAAATAAAAAATATAAAAAAAACAAAAAGGACAAAGGCTTGAACTCCAAGAAAAGGAGTAGGATCGAGTGGTTCGAGAGGGTAAGCATCCCTGTCTCGCGCGTGACACCCGTTGTGAAATCATTTCACTCTAATCCAGGTAAATGTCAATCTTATTCCGTCGCATTTTGTTTCTTTTTTTTCTCACAGGCCGAAATAACCCCATTTTTGGTGTCTATAAGAAGTGCATGCTTCCGTGTAAACAAAATGACAAAACCAATGACAAAAATACCCTACTGATACGGTGTAAAAATTGATTAATTATAGTTTTATTATTCTCTGTATTTCGTCAAGGCCATGCAGTACACAGCTGGTAAAATGTCCATTTGATTAATGTTTTTTAAACAATTTCTTTGTATTAAAAGTTGGAAAGTTCTTGGTGACTAAAGAATGCAATTAACACGGTAGAATGTAGGTTAATTACATTTGGAAAATTCTTGGTGCTGAGAGGTATATAAGGCTTTGAGTTATCAGTTCTGGCAGATTTAAGTTTTAGGAGATCATAGTCGTGGAGATTTAGTCCATGTAGTTTGGAGGAGATAGATTTAGTTTTAATTTGGAATTAGATGAGATAGTTTATGGAATTGGATAAGATCAGATTATGGTAGTGTAGAGTCGAGTATAGTTTTAATTTGGATTTAAGAGGAGACATTATGCATTTTGACGTTTTTGTTGAGTTCCGTCAATAGTTGGTTGAAATTCCTGCATTGAAATACTGTTTGAAGCAGTGTTGGAGAGATTATATGAAAACAGTGAGTTCTGTGTAAAATTCCGCTCAGTAAATTCTGTTGCGTGGTCTTCCCTTAACCGGAGGAGATTTATGTGCCGCTCAGTAAATTCTGTTGCGTGGTCCTGCCTTAACCGGATGAGATTTATGTGCCGCTCAGTTAATTCTCTTGCGTGGTCTTGCCTTAACCGGAGGATAATTATGTTCCGTTCAGTTAATTCTCTTGCGTGGTCCTGCCTTAACCGGAGGAGATTTATGTTCCGTTGTTTTAGTTTTGTGAATATTCCGCTCAGCATTGGAAGCTGTTGCGTGGTTGTGTGAGGAGCTCGATATTTAGTGGTTTTTTTCTTTTTTTGGTTTTTTTTGTGAATTCCGCTCAGAATTGAAAGCTGGTCCGTTGGTGTGCAAGGAACTCAGTGTTAAGTCATATCTGTTTTCAAGTGTTCATTGGGGAATAAGTGTGAAATTGTAAACATTGTAAACTTCATTCTACCTTTATTTGTCATTCTAATAATTTGGATTATAGAACATCTTTTGTCAATAAAACTGTGTTCGAATATACAATTGTACATAATAAACTGTAGATTAGATGATTTATGCCTTATTCACAACTGAAACCCACCTGGATTAAGATGCTACTTTGCGTCCGTCTGCCTGTCCGTTATACCCCGGGTGAAAACTTTGCATTCACTCGGCCGCCATGGCATTACGATAGGTTTTGTTATCAGTATGGTAGAAGTCATTGGATGCCGATGGTTCCCCTCAGCGAAACCCTTGGCTAGCGAAGATGAGTCAAGTGTAGTCCAGAAGATCAAATATCTGATTTTATATTATAAACAAATCGCTATAGTACTGAAATTGGAAACAAAAACAAAAATCAGAACTCACATATAGAGAATAACACAGACAGAAAAAATAAATTAATGGTGTTTTATTTCTCGATTTTTGTTGTTTTATCATTATTTTTTTAACTGAATTTGGTAAAGAAATAACCTTTTGGTTTACTTTGATGTATGTTATTCTGTGCCGTTATGTTGTAATATTGCTATAATTTACGTTTACTAACATAAATAAATGAGATTTCCAACCTTGATTTAAAACCATACGCATCAATATTTTGAACCGAGAGCTTTTAAACAAATTCGAAACTTCCTATTTAAAAAGAGATCGGTTAAGTTTACGTAAGGGAACCACCATTTAAATTTGAAGGGGTCTGATTTTTTCTCAGACATTTTTTTTTAGTTTTTCGAAAAATTTACAAAATTTAACATTACGCTATATGTTTTTGTTTTTGTTGCTGTTGTTGTTTTTTGTTCTGTAACCTGTCCAGAATTATTTTTTCTCAAAAAATGGGCAAAATAATATTTTTTGGTGACAAACCATACCCCCACTCCGTCAGAGTTAAATGGGCGTTCCCTACAAACGACTTTACATGATATGTTTTATGTAAGCATAGATATGTAAAATATCTGAAATATATTAGTCTACTTTACTAAACTGCTTGATAACTCAAGCGCAGATACAATACTGTCGTGAAGACGAATCGTCAAATACCATTTTCGTCGCAAAACATTTTTGTATTAAAAAGCATTAAAATACACTAATTTTGGTTTCTTGAATGATTCTGTATATTAAACAAGTGCTACCTAAAATGGGGATTATTTTGCATGGCAAGAGAATACACCGCTTATCATAACATGTATTATTGCATTAAAAAATTCTTCCACGTCAAAAGAAGACAGGACAACTAAAATTGTTTATCTTAATTACCAAACTCCATCAAAATGCAAACATTTTATTAAAGACGCCTTAGTTTCCAAAATTTGTATTCGTACATAATAGCAAAAGATAAAAAAAAAATTAACATTAGGGTTGTCTCCTTTTACATCATAATTGTGTGTTTCCATACTTATGTCAAAACGTGTATACATTTGTACCTTTACACAATATAGCTTTATACAAGTCTTAACGAATGTACGTGTTATGTATAGGAGATACAATGGATAAGTGTGGGTTCGTTGAAAATAATCCACGAGCCCGAAGGACGAGTGGATTAATTCAACGAACTCACACTTATCCATTGTATCTCGTACTTAAACCATTGTTGGGACGTCTACCAAACAATGTTACAATAGGGATATTTCACAAATGACTTACATACATAACGTACGTATCAGGACCACTTATTGCTTACATAGATAAATGTAAAATCCTGGATAAAAGATGAATGTTACTCGGAAGATATTACTCTTGTGTAATCGCTTTTAAATAATAAAGAATATTATTGTTGTAATCTGAATATCATATCATATTCAAAAACAAGATACCCAAAAAGAACTTATCAAGACACGATTTGCTAAGTTGACGTAAGTTGTTTTAACAACGTTATTATACGTAAGAACAAGAAAATATGAGTAACTGTTCTTGAATGTCAAATATTTTGAATTTGTTGCAAATTAATTTACAATAATTTTTTTTTTGTACTTGTGAATGTAGCTAATTTTTGTCAATTCATAATTGTAAGTGTTCAAATCATTTTGTAA
>JARWCS010325787.1:0-11387 GCA_034783895.1 Geukensia demissa | reverse complement strand
TTTTTATCAATTTTTTAAAATTCCAAAAAAAAAAAAAAAAAAAAAAAAGACAAATTTCCAACGAACAACTAATTCTCTGATTTTCTTTTAAAAAGACTAACAAAACAATCAACAAATTACCAGTGCTTGAAAATCATGTAACCGAAATTTCTCAAGTTCAGCAATTCAACCAAGGGAAAATAACACCAATTAAAGACGATATCGTCAGGGAAACAAGAGATAAGAAATCTGAAGAAGCTTGGTATGATTTTAAGAACTTCATAATTAAAAGCTTTAACTGCTTTAAGAATTGCTCATAGTTCAGTTTTGTTGCTGATTCAGCACTGTTTTTTCTAATGTTGGTATGAATGCATGATATAAATTGTGTAAACTTTTCGATTTTTAGTATAAATCAATGGAGAAGAATTTTAGATATTTCGTAATGAGAAAACAAACATACTTTTTTGAAATTCAAATAAAAAATTGTCCATGGAACGACTGATGAAAAGTGTAGAACGGGTTTGACTGATCGATTGGGGTTTAACGCCACTTTTAACAATTTTTCAGTTATATCGCGGAGGTAACTTTTACTGGCGGAGGAAGCCGGAGTACCCGGAGAGATCCACCGACCTCGGGAACGTAACTGACAAACCTTATCAGGCGCGATGGAGTTTAACTCAACCCGCTGTTGTATGGTACAAAGCCAGGCATAAACTCACGCCGAATATATAGTAACAAAACTGACTAAACCACGTATTTCAACCTAATAAAAACTTCAATGTTTCCATTTTACTTATTTAAACCGTATTATTAATTGATCATAATAACTCTCACCCCGAAACCACCACCACCACCACCAATGAAATCTTATTCTTATTATACAAAAAACATATTTAGTAATTTTGGCGCAAGGAAGAAAGGAGAAAACTTTGCTTTATTTTGCAGTTGCATTGAAACCTGCTCTCGAGATACAAAGATAACGAATACAGAAATACAATTCCCCTGATAAATCATATTATACTAATCGTGAGCTGTTAGCATTCTTTTGGTAATTGCAGAATATTCAATTACCTTTTATATCTAAAATATTATCATAAGATAGCACCAAAGTGAATATCAAATAACACAATAATAACGAAATAAACAAAGAAACATCAAAATAACAAGTTAATGATACCATATTTGAAAATTATCAGGAATTTGAATTCATTCCTTTCCTTTTATATTATTTCAAGTTACGTTCAGCGAGTTCAGTGACTGCTTCAGTGATATAAACTAACCATTAATATAATGGATCAGCCGTAACAATGAAATTAATAGAACACAATATACAACAAAAGGCCAATTAAACAACAATTTAAGCTATCAGAAATAAAAAAAAAACGAACTTAGCAGAAACAAATATTAAATGCTACTCCCTCAAATGTCAAAGAAATTATAAAAAAAATGAATATGATATTTTTTAGAAACAACCCAAAAATTGTTAATTTGGGAATAATGAAATTCATCAAAATAAATTTGTTACACAGATATATTTCACACGTGTTAAACGCATCCTATTCAGATAGATATCATGTGATTGAATATAAGTTCCTTAATTCAAGAAAATAATACAAGCATATCAAATGATTGTTACTCTAAATTTGAGTAAACCAACTTAATAAAAAAATAATATTAAATACTTTACTGAAGTTAAAATCCAGTAGCTGACCCGATAAGTTCCGAAAAGACAACTGATGTGAGAGATCCGAAAGAAAGCAAATAAAAAGGCAAAACGGAAAAAAGAACTTAAGTTTGGAATCCATGCACTCCTTTAAACATTAGTAGAAAGGTCTTGTGCTCTGGAATAGTAAGCATCTACTGTACCGATCGTTGTCTCTAAAAATGTCAACATCAGTGAAAAATGGGGAATGATAAATCGTCTAAGTCGGGGAAAGAGTCAAATCACTAACTCCTATATAAACAATAGGTATGACCAGGTAGTCTGAAAGTGTAAGCATCTTCTGTTCTGCGGTCAGCATTAGTCATAAGAATCTTTAATCTTACATGCTGGTTTACATCAATCTAGGAGGAGGACGACTTTTTTATTTAGTTACAAATACATGTAGCAGGTTCTCAACCAGCTGGTATTCATTGGGGCACCCTGTTGATGATGGCGACGTTAAAGTTAAGAAGGGATGATTTCGACCCAGATTGGATGTTTCCGTGATACAATTACATTCATGACACAAGCGTTCTTCTGTTTACTTATGTTAAGTCGCGTTAGAACCAAAACATAGAAAAACCGAAGTGCATTGTTAATTATACGTAAACTCATATCAAAACAAACCGACATAAGTAGTCAAATCCAGCCGGAAGGACTTCTACCATGTACAATACAAAGGGTGAGGAATAAATCTAATACCCTCTCAAACGAATCTGAGGTATATAGGTGACGGTCTGCTTGCATCTCTGTAAGAAAAAGAAGGTGAACTAATTTTTACAATTAATTCCTTTTACAGCATTTAACAAAGAGGTCTAAATTTTGTTGAGTGTTTTTCTTATACATAAATAAATGTGCATCTCCCCTTTCGGTTCCATTTTATGTATTTTTCTGGTTCTACGGATAGTTGTACTTTTTCTTCAATATTTTTAGGGTGTAACTATTTTGTGTAATCAACTCATCTTACAGATATTAATAGAGTGGTCTGTAACTTTGTTGAGTGCGTTCATACTTTGAAGATACACACCTTTTATTTTAGTTGCATTTTATAATATTCCCCTTATTTTATGGATATTTGAACTAAGCGATTTGTGTAATGTTGTGTGTTCTATGTTTGTCTTTCGTTTCATTGTGTTTCCATATCTGACTTAAGATTTCTGTCTGCCACTTTTGTATCTTTGAATTCCTTTTGTCTTCGATATTATATCACAAGGGTATCAATTATGTGTTATCATCTTCTTCTACGGCTTTTAATCAAGATCTGCAACTTGTTAAATTTTCAATGTCATTCGCATTTTATTTTGGTAGCATCTTATATTTGTTTAAGATTTTAGGAATAGTTGAAGTAAGTTATTTTTCATCAATATTCTATTTGGAGGTACCCGTTTTGTGTTACCAACTCCATCTATACTTTTTATCCGAGAGTCTGAAACTTTGTCGATTATTTTTTAAACACTGAAGATTTTCAACTCCTGTTTTGCATCTTAAAACTTTTTCAGAGTACTCAGAGAAACAAGTCTTCACAAACATTAACTTGTCAATAATACTAAATGGGAAATGGGGTTTTATCAGTGACGTCATAGATCAGAGTACCTTTAGCTTTGAAGCAGATCATTTGGCGTTTTTGGTCTAATATATTTTCGGTATGCATGGGTATATATTTTGTTGCGATGACAACTGAATCTAGAATTCAGGCGACTATTTTAAAAGCACACCTAAGGTAAAGATTTCTTATCTGTTACTGAGAAAAAATAATGATCCCTATTGAAAAATGTGTGAACTATGTTTATTGAGGTACAGAATGAGCTTTCGGCATAAATAGTGCAGCAACAATTTTTAAAAAGACGCTTAATAAAGGAGTTTAATGCACCTACCTGACATATGGCAAATTATGATTTTAAATGAAAGGCTGATGTATGAACATTCTTTTTCAACTGGTCGTAAGAATTTCCTGTGGTCACGTTTCCTGGAATACCACGTCAAATGATGTGACCCTTGTTTTCTTGCAAATAACTGACCTAACTTAGGAGTGACTGTTATATAAAATATATTTTATTATTTCATTCATGTCCGAGATGTTTGTCGTGAACCAATTAAAATATAAGAACGAACCCTTTTTATCTTATATTTCACATTATCTGTACTTTTATGAAACAGTTAATTAACATGACGTAAAAAACTGTTACAACAGTTACAATGTTTTCCTATTATTAAAATTAACCACATAGTTTGTCTAATTCCTGTTTAAAGAAACATTAACTGTTATATTCCTATTATTGTACGAGTGTCAGATTTACTTTTTTTAATGCAAGATAACGTACTGTTAAATCTCGACTTTTTTCATTTTAACTGCAATCTAATTTTAATTAGATTGTTTTAACTGATAACATTTTGCGATATGTACAGTGTGTATTATTTTCGAACACAAATCGGTTAAGCAACTTTATTGAATTCGTAGTCATGTCCGACAATTTGAGTCCCGTGAAATGTGCACCCCATCAGTCAAAAAGGGTCGTTTTTTCATTATATGGCAACGCTACATTATTTGTCAAGTTAAAACAGCAGAAAGTTTAACAATTTCTACGGCAAGAGGCATTTCAACCTTTACTGCGGTCGTGGAACAACGCAAGGAATCAGTTTACAGGAGCCTTTTTAGTGAATTCCAATCAATCCAGAATGTCCCTATTCATCACGTGAAGTACCACAAAACCAGAATCAATTTTGTTCTTTTAAGCAGCATTTGACGTCAATTTCTCTAGGAGAACCTCCTTTAAAATCAAAACAGAAACCTGTCTCAAATGACTCTTAGGTTAACATCGCCGAAATATGATTGGTCAAACTTTATCTTCTGCAAAAAACTTATAAGAAAGTTCGCACACTACAAAAAGGTTTCTACTGAAGAAAAGGGTAAACAAATCTTTGAATTGGCTAGTCGCCTATCTGATGACGAAATTGGTATATATAGAATTTCATGTGCTTGTATTACCAAATAAAATTAAAAATGAAATATCGTGAATAAGGACAAGTCAGAACATGATCAAGCCTTCTTCTTATTTATAGTTTCAATAAAAGATATCTTGCTAGTCCATAAGAAGGTCTTTTGTCGGATGCAATAGAAGCAGCTAATCGGTTGATATCTGAAGTAAAAACTACCCAGGCATCAAATCTCAGTAATGAAAAACCAGATAATGACGATGATCAAGTTTTCATGCAGCTGCCTTACACATGCGGAATAAGGTTAACGAAATGGTGATTCATATGGATGAGTTTCTAAGCTCGGCAGAAGCATCACTGTCTTTTTCCTTGTCTGATAATAACCTTCAGCTTTGGTAAAATTTATGCTTTGGCGTTTTGGATGATTCCGCCTACGACAATGTTTACAGTAATTACGTGGTTCATTTAGATAAGTTGCGCAAGTATAGATGTCATCCCATTTCCCGAAACCTCCACTTGGTTCCCCATATGAATTTGGATTGCAAATAGGTAAATATAGCCCAGAGCCTGTATGATTTTCTGGAATGATATATAAAAATAGGAGATGTTCCAACTTTCTTCAACGGTTAGTTTGTTCTTGCAAAGGCCGAAATTTATGTAGCAATGCGTGAATCTGCCCTGAACAAAATTTGGGTTGCACTGAACATTGTCCACGTCAAGCCACAGGGAATTTTTAAAAATGAATTGACAAAGCAGGAAGTCGAGGAAAACGAAGAAAAAGATTCTTATGAAATTGTATGTAAAAAACCAAAATGTTGTATTGAACTTCAGCTCCTCTTAAACATAAAAACCCCCAAAACCCCTACCAGACGGTCTCTGACCTTGACGTGAACAAGAGACTACACTTCTGTCGTAATTTAATTTTTCATTTTTGCCAGTAACTATTACTAACTCTCTAGTGTCCTAGACGTTGGTATTGGCGTCAATTGTTTCACCTGAAGACACTAAAACATCTGTGTTATTAAAATTGAATTTAGATGATTTTAAGTAGTGTGTAATGTCAAGGTTATCAAAGTAAATTAATACTTTTTGATATTTTTACATTTTAGAGATTTTCCGGATTTTGCTCTTTTTACGTCACTATATATATTTATATTTTAATCATCTACAAACAAAAACACAATTTCTTGAAAATTAATACAGAATTTATAATGTTTTCATTTGATTTTCTCTACAGTTTTGAAAGGTTGGAGATATTTATGAAAATCTGTCATATTGACTTTTGACCTACATTTTACAAATACGTGACCACTTACCACTCTTATGAACAGCGGAATCGGAAAGAGCAATTCATGACCTTTCCTAAGATATCTAATACAGGTATATATTATATGGATGCATTCAGTTCTTGAAAATGTGGCCCCGGATGCTTGCCTAAGAACGATGAAACCTAGACTTATGAATCCTTGCTTTCATATCGCCTCTCTCTAGTAGGTCTTCTTATCATAGTAACGGAGACGTAAAGAGGAGTTAAAGGACAACAGTATATCTAATTCGATCCTAGAAGCAATACAAACATTAAAAAAAATCAACTCCTTCTATAAAAAAACCCCGAATTTATAAACACACATACCGACAGGAAACTTAATGTTCGACCGTTGAGATTTTTTCGATTTTCCTATCGTGCACGTACATTTATAATCTGACGTTTACTACAGGATAAAAAAAACCAGATACAATCGAATGAAAACTGAAATGTTTTATAAGTTCAAAATTGGTATTCCAGGAGGAAACTCCAGGATCTTCATGAATACACAATTCAGTGATTGGAATTAAATGATCAGCAATTACATCGAAGAAACAACTGCAGGTTCGAAGCTGTTTTTCTATAATCAACAAAAGTATTTTCCTATTTTCCAAGCAAAACACCGATATCACTCGAATGTTTGTTATATGAACAGGAAAGTAAAGGCTAAACTATAGTAAATCAAACTCCGAAGGCGGCCATTTTAATATTTTGAAATTTTTTTTAAATATTAACTTTAGTGACACCTATTTATTCTTAAAGTGCCATGACTGAGGCACGACATATTAAAACGGCACGGCAGGTTTAATGTCATTTAAGAAATTTTCAGCTGATTAACCTTCTGTTCAAGCATGTTCATAAGGTCAAATTTTACAAAATAATAGCATGCATATGGAATTTCACAGAAAACAAATTATGTCACCAATTTAGATAATTTTTGAATTATTTTCTTTCTCCATATTTTTCCATTCCACATTTAAAACTGTTGCAATGAGACTGTTTACAGCAGTTTTATTGAAAGTTTAAGTAGGGCCTTGTTATTTATTTACTCTTATCTTTTAACTACTGCAGCATGCTATTTTAGATGTAATGTTGTGATTTTTGAGCAGACATTTTTTGTTGATACCAAAAGAAGATAATATTTAAAGATCTTAAAATAAAGGTAACCTTTATGTATAAGTTTGTTCAAGTAACTGACAAGTCCAAATGGGTTGTGTTCAAATTTGCTTTGTTTACCACATTTTCATAAAATATGAAATAGGACATGTGACATGATTGTCCTTAAGACAGCCATCCACCAAATGACAGTCGAATTTTACGTCTGTAGGTCTCAATGCGACCTTCAAGAATTAATCAGACCCCATACAATAACGGAAGCTACAAAAGTTTGGTGTGATATACGGTATTTTATCAATTTTCTGTAGGTGAAACCAAACTTAAAAATAATTTCTTTATATTTATGATAGAATTTTTTAAAGTATTTTAACAATTTTTGGGCAACGAAATCATTGACTTAAGAATTTGCTGGTAATACAAAGACTACATTCATTAATCGAAAATATTATTGCATACACGTGCGAAACGGACAAGTTGAGAAAAATATACGCTTATGAAGGAGCCAAAGGGATGTCCCCGTCAAGGAAGGGAAAATTTACAATAGGGGATGAGAATTGTCTCTTTTTGGTATTTTTTAGGTTTTACTATACCTTATGAAACGAAAACATATAAATCCAGAAAAGGACATGCCATATCTCCTATTTTATATCTGTTTTCTAATATTACTACACAAACATACACCAAGAATAATTTTGCTATAAAGTTCCCCAAAACCAAATATATTTAACAATTAGAATTGCATATCATCTGTACTTAAAAAGGTACATCATTTTAATGCATAATACACACTGCAAGATTATTTCTTATGTTTTGAAGGAACTTTTGTTTCCAGATGCCATTCCATGTAAACTGTGTAGTGAGACCTAAAGAGGAAGATGAATTTGTGTCTTTTTTCTAACAGGAGCAGAGTTTATTGCTGGTCACTTCCATGAATTTGTCGAGGGATTCTCTTTGCAACTGGAAATACTGATTCGACTTGATGTATGTATCTATATAAACTCTCTTTATGTATAACAGAACATATAATTCCCTTGATATAGCATACTATACAAGTTGTGACCTCATTTTGGTCATTGTTCGATAGACATTCACCTTTAAAATGCAAAACATTATCATAAGACAGCACCAAGGTGATTATCAAATGACACAATACTTACAAAATAAACACAGAAACATTATAATGACAAGTCAATGATACCATATTTAAATATTATCAGGAATTTGACTTCCTTCTGGTCTTTTTATATTATTTCAAGTAACTTTCAGCGAGTTCACTGACTGTTACAGCGATATAAACTAAAACCATTAATATAAATGATCGGTCGAAATAACAATGAAATTTGGTATCTTCGAATTCCTTTTATGTATACAACACAATACACAATATTATACAAAAGGCCAGTGAAAACAATATTTAAGCTATCAAAAATAATAACCAACTGGGAAGAAAACTCAGATGAATGTTTCACCCACGAATGCTAAAGAAACATGATAAAAAATAATTATACATATTCTCAAGATGACAATAAAGATACATTCAAAGGAATTAATAAGCATTAATCCCTTTTCAATGTTATTTTTCACAGACTTCAATATCATTTATACAGTTTAAGATGTTAGTACAAACGTATCAGATGACTGTTATTCAAAAAATAAAGTAACAAAATATTTGAGCTAAATACGAAAGAGATACACAGAAGTTTGCACATCTCCCGCTCCATAAAAGTCGACTGTCTTCAACAGAACTGATAAATATGTTTTAGGGATATGGTCTTAATCTCAGATAACTTATATTTAAAAACCAGAGATTGGGTCAACCTCTGGGAATGACCAAGGATCTCGTCTTTCGATCACCAGTAACAATATATTTGGTTAAGTGGTGGGGATATGAACTGATTTCGAGATAAATTATAAATTTTCAAAATTTAGGTTGGAGTCGACACCCGTGGAATGACTATAAAACTCGTCTTTTGATAACTAATAAGAATATATGGTTTAGTGGAAGAAATCTGAACTGTCTTTGAGATAAAAAGAATTCGAAGATACCAATGAGGCAAACAGAAATCAGATAAATTACAAATATACCAATGAGGCAAACAGAAATCAGATAAATTACAAATTTCTAAAAGAAAGGGATTCGACCAACACCGGAAAGATCATGGATCTTCATTGAATATTAATAAGTAGCGCTGGAGATTTTAAATGCATTGTGTATTATCATTCAACGTTTCTCATGGTAAGAGTATTTATAAATGAAATGTTTTTGAGAAGATATCAAAGTGCCAGTGACAGAAATCGATAAATAAGAAGACAGACAAGACCAAGGCCAACAAAAAAGAAACGAAAGACAAACATAGTAAACACAACAATAAAAAGAAAATTAAAGCTAGAGTAACATGGACCCTACAAAACCAGTGTTTAATAATATCAAACTACATATCATCACTTCATTTGGCGATGTTATGTTTAATATTGTTTTTGGCATTCGATGGTTTAGAATTAAAAATATTTATGAAATATTCTAAATCCGTTAATCCAACTTTTAGGAGTTTAAATTCGACTTTAATTTGGTGGATGGCTGTCTCATGGACAATCATGCCACATCTCCTATTTTATTTTTTTATTATTTAAAATATCTTGGGGTTCTTCGTTCCTATGTCTGCAGGACGAGATGCTATATTTCTTACGATAAAAACAATAATCACACATTTTTTCCACAAATAAATGAAGTATAAAATTTTACCTTACTGTGTTAAATAACCGGAAAACCATTTTCTACCGACAGTTGTGGATTTTTTACGATGATTTTTTTAGGTCTTTGTTTTTCACTGCTGTTGTTCATTTTTCTTTTTGTTTCCAATGTTGCTTGTATTAGGACTGGAGAAAAAAGAAGTATTCCAAGATACAAAAGGGGCAGACAAAATCGTTAAATTGAAAGACAGACAAGACCATAACTAACAAAACAAGAAACAAAAGACAAACATAGTACGTTCAACATTACACTGAAAACTAAAGCTAGAGTAACACGAGCCCTACAAAAACCAGGATGAGATCAGGTACTCTGGAAGGGTTAGTATCTCCTGTTCAACTAGTGGCACCCGTCGTGTATAGTTGCAATCGACGTTAGTCACAACAGGTATAGGAAAAGATAACTAATATTACAAAAGGGTACGGACTAACCATTGAATCGTATTTTGAGAACCAGTCAGAATGTATATGGTTTTGGACAGGAAATCTTAACAGTTTTCGAGATAACTAAAATATTCAAAAGGAGGAGGAGGAGATGCGATCAACCCTAGGGGAAAACAACGAAACTCTCATAAGACGTGTCAAATGTAAAGTAAGTTATGATATAAGTATAATAATCCTATCTTCCATAGTTTAGGTGATTCTATCATTCATTGAACTCAGCGAAATTTGTTTTGGCTCATAATTTGGCCCCACAGCTCAAATTTGAACTTTTGAAGATACATTCTCTTGTGGTGTATGTACATTTTCATGCATGACGTCAAATTTAAAGTTTCTGTCATTTATGGTTTCTGCGATGCTTGCCACTGCAGACGAACATATTTACGGACGGACTGCATGAAATGATATGGGTGATAAAAAAGGGCAGATAAAAAATAATCAAAAGACTGATCAGACCATGGGCAACAGAACGAAACTAAAGACAAACACCAGAAAACAAAACACTAAATAGAAACTTAAAGCTTGGTTAAAAATATCCCCTATTGGCAGAGAAGCATAATAAACAATGACAAAAACCACCCTTTAAGTCGATTAGAACAAAGAAGATGAGCTGATAAATTTGGACATTGATTACCGTTTGCCTTATTAATGTTGGGTATTGGTATCATTGAATATATTAAAATGGCAGAACGTTTGGCAAGGGTTACCCATAAACTTGTTATGGAATTTTGAGGAACCCACACATTAATTCGATAAAAGGCCCGAGGGAAATGAGATACCGCCATATACCCGAATGGTCTCAACAATGCCATTAAGAAAAATAATGTGTTAAAGGAATTCGAAGATACCAAAGAGGCAGACAGAAATCGTTAATTCAGAATTAGAAGACAGAAAAGACCATGGCAAACAAAATGAAACGAACGACAAACATAGAACACACAACACTACACCGAAAACAAAAGCTAGAGTAACACAAACTACAAAAACCAGGGTGAGTTCAGGTGCTCCGGAAGGGTAAGCAACTCCTGCTGTATTCATATGAAGTCAAACACAGATATCGTTGCTTGGTACTTCATACGACTAATATGTACCTTTTTGTGACATTCGAGACAATTCCCTCGATTTTGATATCAAATTAGAGCTTTTGATTTGTGAATTTGT
>JARWCS010325777.1:0-12513 GCA_034783895.1 Geukensia demissa | reverse complement strand
TTTGCTTGGAATTTTCTTGTACATATGAGATTTTTGTGTCATGAATATTTACTCCATATCCCCCTTTTTTCTATTAATCTCTATCAAAAGTTTCACAATGTAATATATCATATTATATATCGTTGGTGTTCTAATTTTTTTGTCGCAGCTGAAGCTATAAATAAATTTTCATTTTAACTTGAAATAACAAATTTCCCCATAGGGTGTAATGTTAATTTTTTCGGCTTTATAAATTTGCTTCATTTTGTGGGTGCAATCATCCAATGTGTTCACGTAACAAGACATGATAAAATTTTTATTTTTGGGGGGTTTTATGACAGATAAAAGATGTTATTTTAAGAATATAGTTGAATAATATTCTAGCTAAAACAATGAGGCGTGGTATTTATCTATGAAAACATAATATTTTAAGACATATTTTTTCAATGTCAAAAATTTAACATAGAGGGGTAATGGGAAATTATTTTTTGCTGAGGAAAACTAAAATTTTGATTGAAGGACGAGTTGCAGAAATGTCATCCTTTCATGGTCAAAGTTTACCATTTCACATTTCATTATGTCCTAGCTTACAAACATCAGATGGCCATTTTGTCATTGTCATTTGTGTCTGTAAACAGATAGGTTTCTGCATGATAACATTCATTTCAGTTAACTGATTCTTTTTATTATTTTGGAACATTGATTTTTTACATTAGGTAAATGTTGGTAGTGGTTTTGATGATCTGGTAATATTGTTTGTATTGAGGTGGGATTAAAAGGGTTTTTCTTATATTTTAATGTATAATATCAGTTTTTTATTCGATTTTGATTAGGCTTTCTCTTTTCCTTGCATCAACTAATCCAGAACAGATCAAGGCATTCAGTATAACATAAAACATACTGCCTGCGGGTGAGGGTGTTATAGTAGATTATCACACTATGGAAAAATGTCACACTCAGAAAAAATATCACCCTTGACTCGTCTTAGGTAAAATAATTTCTTTGTGTGATAATCTACCATAGCACCCTCAACTAAAGGCAGTATGTTTATAATGTGATTTAAATGATAGGCTTGTGAAAGGGTTTGCTGTAAGCAAACATTATTTGTAAATGAATATTATGTGCATATTTCACAAAATAATAATGTTACAGACCTTAAGATAGAGAAAAGGTTCTACTATAATACAAAGGAAATTTACCTCTCTCTTAAATATAAGTTCTATTAAATTAGAGTAATAATAGATAGTACATTTTTTTTCCAATTTTCGTCCCATTTCAAAGTTTTGAAGAAAGAAAATTTGTCTGATTATTATACAAGATAAATGTATAAATAGATTTTAACTGTAGTAAAATAAAGTCTTGCCTCAGCTGAGGTGTAATTATTGTAATCATCGTCAGAGGATCTGCTGCAAGTTTTCATATACTGCTCACGTTCCTTTACATCTAATAAGGCCAGAAGTTCATCTCGTTCTCGACTTAAACCTGCCAAGAAAATAAAAATAGTTAAAGACAGTATTTCTTAGGATACAGTAATTGGACAAAATTCAGACAAGCATAAAATTCCCAATAAATTTCATATCAAGTTGCTCTTTTCCAAAAATTATTTTAAAGCATTTTATGAAAATCTGATTGATGCAAAAACCCTTGAAAATTACAAAATTAATTTCTCACTACTTTTAAAAAAATTTTAGTAACTGTAACATGAATTTAAAAATGATGTCAATTTTCCCTATAAAAACTGTTTATTTTAAAACATAATATACCTTATCTTCTATTTCTATAGTTTTGCTGAAATAATTTTTTCACATAGTTCAACCATTGCATCCTGATCTTATTTCCATCAATCTAATTAAAATTAAATCTCCACACTTCCCCCTTTTTTTGTCTCTGCAAAATAAAGGGGGGGGGGGGAGGGGTCAAGTACGGAGATATAATTTTTCTATTAAATATATGAAAATTTCTATCTCTAATCATATTTCTTTTAACCCATTTCAATGACTGTCATGGTTGCTAATATTTAACAAAACCTAGTTAGATACTACCTTTCTGAGTTCCTCAGTTCTTACCTTTATTTTGTGCAACAACTTTCTGAAGCCCTTTTGTTCTTTCCTCTAACATTTTCATCAACTCTGAATTCTCTCTACATACACTGAAATTTTGAAAATTGTAGAAAATGCTTCTGGTTTCATAAAAATTTATAGAATGTTATCTTTTACAGCCTTTTATGTGAAATAAAAGAAAAAAAACAACAACTTTCCTGTCAAATGTAATGTTGAACATTTATGTTTAAAAGAATAAAATTTGAATAATAGTATTTCTGACTTCATCATAAATTGTTGAACATTATCTTCGGCTAATGTATAAAGTTATAACTGAGACCTAAGTAAACTTTTGCAGATGATCCTATGTTGAATGCTGACTCAATTTTTGAAAGTATCTTGAAGAAAAAATGAACTATAAGGAATATTTGAATAAATTTGGCTCGTGTTCTTATTACATTTGTTTATTTTCCAGTCTAATTAAAATTTGACCCTACAATTATTTTCTATTTGTTTATTTTCCCTGTAGGGTCTAACACATGTCCGTTTTGGGTCACCAATCCCATTGTGTTTTTAAAAAAATCTGCTGCCGTGGCAACATAAAACATGATGTGATTGGACAAAATAAGCATGCGACAAAGGTTATACAGATGTGACCCTAAACAGATATAGGTCATTTGGTCAAATTTTAATTAGAATGTTTATTTTTGTACATTTCGTTATATTAAATGTAACCCTATTTCGGAAATATCAATTGCTTTTTTAATTTTCAAAATTCCTAACTTTTTCCAATATCCTGTTTTAGTGAATAAAAACAAGCTTTCGGTAAAGTTAAATTAGAATTAAATTGGTTACCAAATTTTACAATAATTAGAATGTAATTTTATTTACCTGTCAAATCGTTCAGCCCATATAGCTTGGCTGTTTTCTAAGGATATTTCCCTTTTATCCAATTCAAAATGCAGCTCATTTACTTCCTAAAGAGATAAATATAAGAAACAAAATCTATTAAACATTTTCAGAAATCATAACCTCTGAATTACAAACTCCTGAAATAAAAAACAAGGTTCATTTCCTTGTATTACACATGGTAGATATAGAAAAAGGAGCTGTGGTATGACTGTCTATGAGACAGCCACCCAAATCCTGTAAATCACAACCTTCTACAGGTTGCCCTCTCCACTGGGATTGGCTATCTGCTTTGGTTTGTTTGGATATAAGTAATTTATTTGACAATATGTGGATCTTGGCTTTCTTACTTTTTGGTTATTATGCTATTGATCAGAGGTTTATCCTTGAAATGCACATATAGCATTATCAAATTTCACCATATATATTCAACATTTGTAAACTTGTATTTTGGGAAAACTGAAGCTAGTAATGAAGAAATCCAGATAGGTTCGGTTGTCTTCCGCCATCTTGGATCGCAAACTTGTGGTATTGACATTTTCTATAATAGCAAAAATTATTTTTTGGAACAACATACTGTTACGAAATTAACACTGAATAATCATACTGTAATTCTTCAACTTGTGACATATTCGTTTTTTATGCAATCACAGAGAATAAAGAGCTTTTTAACATTTTAGGAATTGAACATTGCCAGGGGAGGTAACTCCAATGACTATTGCACTACAGAATTATAGATTTATTAATGTAGCAAGAAAACGAGATTGGTGATACTAATTTTTCTTTTTATTTTCTAATAATATATGATAAAAGCTATCTTTTCCTATTTTATTTAAGAATTCTATCGTTTTATGTATTCTATATAGAGAAAAATGTAGTTTTCCACTATATAATCAACAGAAAATGTAGGATTTTGCACTAGCCATTGCTTGAAAACGAGTTCCGTGACATAAACATTTGATTGTTATTTTTCGAACAGCACAATATATGTTATCTTTTATTACTATAATAATCAAAAATGCAGGTGAAAAACACATTTATTGCTGTAAATCATTGTTCAATTCACTATAAGACCTTTACCAGTACAGGAAAAGAAACCCATCCGTGATCCCCTACCTCAACATAAGTCATATTACTGGCCATTTATATACAGATCTTACATATAGGTGTAACCCAGTTATTCCCCAATTCTTTAGGTCAAAGGAAAAAATTAGGTCAAACTTAGGAATCCTGTGGGGCATCTGCAAAACAAATCATGTCACTATATCTTGACCATAAGGAGTTTAAATCTAATACTGAGGGTCAGACAGGAGGGTCCCCACTTTCCTACCTCCAACCCCCACACTCCAATCTACCACCCAAGGATCTCCCATCTCATACCACATAACATAAATTTTCTCCTCTTAATATTATTTTATTCTCACTTTCCCCCTTTCTTCCACCATCCCTTCTCTCACCTCCTACCCCTTCATTTCCAATCCCCCTTTTAACATGTCTGCCCCAGAAACACTTTGCATTGATGTTTAATTGCACCAGAAATGTGTCATGGTTAATCCTTAAATTGGGAGGTTAAAAACTATGGTCTTGAAAACCCTACAGCTTAGATGGATCCCATATCAGTGATATCTAGTTTCTTTAAGACCCTGCTCCCACTACAAAAATTAATCTGGATTTATTCAGGTAAATGTGGATTAAGTCACTTTGTGTTTACACTAGGTTGGATTTAATCCGGATTAAATTAATTAGAATTAAGTAAATCCAGATAAAATTGTAGTGTGAACGCAAATGTGGATTAAATCTGACGTCATAATTGATAACGTTACTTATGTTCTTTTGGTTTCTGTGTTTCAATTTTAATCTGGATTAAGTTAAGCCAGAACCCCAACACTAGTGTGAACGCAACAGGTGACCTGTAAACTGGCTTAACATGATCTGGATTAAGTCAAACCTAGTGTGAACAGACCCTAAAAAGTGAAAGACATTCATCTCAAATCCAAGTTTCTCATCTATGATATCAAAATTGGAGATTTTGCAGATTTTAATTATTGTCCAAAAATATTTTTTAAAAACAGTCTTGATTAGTACATACCAACCACTGAATGTTTTTCCATCCTACTGTTAGCAGAGTAAATAAATATTTACTTTACCTTTGATCTGTTAATTGTTTTTGCTTTGCTCAATCGCTCATTTCAATTTTGTTTTATGTTTTGTTTTTTATTTCCAATGGGCAAAGTTATGTTTCAATGTGAAACAAGATTGTTATTAATGACACGACATCAAATGAAATTGTATTCAGAGGGTTTTAGATAGTGACTAGAGTATGAATATAAATTACAATAATTTTTGTTTTTCAAAGATGTCCGTTTCTCAGGTATGTGGTACACACTATAATTATGTATTAGTACTATGATAATTTTACTTTATATCTTGTTCAGTACAGTAAGGTCCAGGTAAGAGAGTTTGTTGTGTGCTGCAGTTATGTTGGCTTTCAGGTTTTATTAATGTCTTCAGACATTGATACTCGCGAAATAATTCTGAACCATAGAAAACCTCAATAAAACATGGTCCCAGTTGAAATATTATGATATAATTGATTAGCACTCTCATTAGGCATGATAATCTTGTGTTCTTTAATTTAAAATTTACAAGGAATGTCAGCTTAAACTAGTTGAAATTGGCTCAAATTATCAGTTTTCTTCTGCCAAAGCATGGGAAAAATTCTTCAGCTGAAATCAAAGCAAAATGATGTTTTCAAATTCTTACGTTCTTTCATAGGTATGAAAAGCATATTTTTGGCATGTTAGAAACAACTGCTTTTTATTTTGTTTTGGATAAAAATACTTTCCTGTCAAGGACAATATGTACTGTGTACCAATGGCATTATTTAACCGCAACAAATGAACAAAGACAGTTTATTAAATAATTATACTGTCTCGTAGAATAATATGGCTTTTTTTTTGGAAATTTCAAACCTTAATCTTAGAAATATTTTACTAACTGTCAAGAAGTATAACCTAGGGAGTCATCCAATAAAACATAAAAATAAAAGTATAAATGAACTGCCCTAACCAGATACTTTGCAGGAACATAAAAACTGTTTTAGATGGGGAATTTCCCATTGTAATTTTTTTGCCTTTAAAAATACTAAAATGAAATATCAACTACCCCGGTATTTACTTGTATAAATTGTTGCATTAAGATGAGAAAGAAATTTTGCAATTTCATTTTAAGTTATACCTTGTTATGTGCCTCTATGGGCATTCTACAGGGCCTTTTTACAAAACTCTGCCAAGATAGTTATCTCCCTTTTACATTGTAAATCCCATAGAGACTTGTCAAACTACAAATATTAATTTATATTTAATATCTAGTTATTAGTTTCAAACATTTTGTTTTACCATTTATGTCTACTTACATGAAGGTCCAGCTGTGTATATTGTATGTTTGTACTAATTCAAAATTTGATTATAAGATAATAACAACTAGTCACATAAAAACATAATATGTAACATGTACTCAACATAAACACATCCATTATCATCCTAAAACTGAGCAAAAATAGGCTCAATTTAAGAAAATATTACGAATAGCATTAGTACATGGTAATTACCAAGAAAGTAGATTTTTACTTGTACAATATCTTTATGATTTTACCTTTAAATGTATCCCAAAATTTTAGATAATTGGATAAGTTTGAATTTTGGTCAGAATTGCAGGCCAAATGAGGCCCTTATATATTAAATTTTGAAAGTTCATTTCAAAATGCGATTTTAAGAAAACCTGTCTGCAAATGTAGTTAACAGATATAAGAATGTGAGATTTTATTTTTGTGAATATCGCCTAGTCTCATTATTTGCAATAATAAAAACCACGCAATAATTACTGAATTTACAGTAGTCTTTTTGCAGGACTAACTTTGCATTATTGATCAGAAAACAGATCAGAAAGAGCATTTTGTCAGATCTAATGCAAAAGGGCTAAATGCAAAAACAGAAAACAAATGCCCCCAATATCCCTCTCCTCTTCTCCCTCTCTCTGGGAAGGTAGTTTTTCCATTCGTCATTATGTGAAAAGTAGTAATTTTGTATAACACTGTGTGTAAAATCAGAGAATTAACTTTATGGGTGTTGGAGGATAAAAATTCCTTGGAAAAAATCATGGTATTTTCTGAAAAAGCCATAAGTAAAATGTTAAGCATTTCTTAGAACTTCAGAATTATTTGACATTCATTTCTTATAGACTGTTCATTAAAAAAACTTTATAAATGCTATGAAAGACTCCTGTTCATGTTGTTACTTATATATACCTGAATTCACAGGCAGAAGCTAGCATGAAATAAGGTTCAGAATAATTTATAACATCAACATACATTATAACCTATGATCACACTGATGACAGTGCAAACCGCTTTAAGTGACCCCTACTTTAGACATATTTAAAAGAAAGAATATGGAATGTATACCAAAAAAGATCCAATCCACATCTTGTAAAAGTTAAGCCAAATTTAACTGTGTGTAAAGCATTTTCTGGATTACATGCTAGGGGCCAATAATAGGAAAATCAAACTTGATGAATTTCTAGTTATATTAATGGATAATAATTGACATAATGAATGATGATAAGCCAAATATTAAGATACCAATCAGGGAATTTTATTACAAATTTCAATGATGGAAAGATATAGACTGTATTTTTTTTATCTGTATTACACTGTCAGTAGGTCATCAATGAAATCATTAAGAAGCACTTGAGCTAAAATATTGACACAAAAATACCATCCCCTGCACAATCTTGCCTGAAAATTATTGGTAATTATCAATTTCCCCTGCTGAAGTGAGTTTAAGGGTTTACACTAGAATATGATATCACAGCTTCTTGCATGTAAACAACTCTGAATTTTTTAATGTATTCAGTTTTGCACTGTTGTTTTTTACATTGATGTTTGTTTAGTATTTTTTGCAGACTTTTTGATTTGCAGTCATGTCTTGTAGATTACCATTCTTTCAAACATTTTTTAGCAGCCATTTTGATTTAGAACTATATAATAATACACTCATGTATGTGTATTTAATTAATTTATATGCAAAAGAAAATATGTAGGGCTCAAACAATGTGATACTTCTTTTCAATTTTTATCTTGAAGCATTAAGTATGAAGGATTAAGAAAGGGGTAAGAGCAATACAGAGTTTTCAACTCCATACAGATAAATTATTGGTGAAAAAATATGTCATTACTCATTAGTTGTCTGTACTCTATGTCAGAGTTTGTTGGAACTGGTGAAAAGGTAATGAAAGAAAAACTGTCTACCATATTCTTATATAATAGTTTATTTGTAATAAGTCTATATGATTATAGGTAAGTGATGAGGAGAACGGATCTTCAGAACCAAGCTCAGACGAGTCATCAGGTGTAGAGGCCAACAAACTTCAGAGTTATATCAGTGGTTACTGTGTTAAACAAGGGGGAATGGTGGGTAATATAAGAAGTTGTCTATGAAGTGAATCTGTTATGAGCTCATCTACAGTTTTAACAACATAACAGATAATTTAATGATTCTATGTCTGTCTCTTCAATGTCAACAATTATAACAGATGATTTAAGTAATTCTATGTCTGCCTCTTCAATGTCAATAAACATAACAGATAATTTAAGTAATTCTATGTCTGTTTCTTCAATGTCAATAAACATAACAGATAATTTAAGTAATTCTATGTCTGCCTCTTCAATGTCAACAAACATAACAGATGATTTGAGTAATTCTATGTCTGCCTCTTGAAATTCAAGAACCAATATAGTTTTCAAGACCACATATTCTCATGTTCAATGCATTAATTAAAAATCTACAGTTTCACAACAAGTGAATCTGTTATGATCTCATCTACAGTTTTAACAACATAACAGATAATTTAAGTAATTCTATGTCTGTCTCTTCAATGTCAACAAACATAACAGATAATTTTAGTAATTCTATGTCTGCCTCTTCAATGTCAACAAACATAACAGATGATTTAAGTAATTCTATGTCTGCCTCTTGAAATTCAAGAACCAATACAGTTTTCAAGACCACATATTCTCATGTTCAATGCATTTATTAAAAACTACATGTAAATGAGAGTATTTCACAACAAATAAAAACCTGTATATTGATAAGATTAGATATTGGGTATAAATTATTGACAGAAAATCTGTATACAGGTATATAATATACCTGCCAAATGTACATATTAACGGCTCAGTTATTTTTTAGCTTTTATGCTCCTAGTCCTACCCTTAGGCGACAAAGGCATTAGGTTTTATCAATGTCTGTCTGTCTGTATGTATGTATGTCCGTACCTCCGTCAATCTTTTTAGATCATGTGCATTAGCATCAGTTTATTGACGATAAACGAGGTCAGATCTTGAGACAAACCACCTCCATCCCCGCCGCTCATCCACGAGTATTTACATACATCGAATCAGATGAATATCTTTCTAAATTTAAAATTAGGAAATGGAAAAAAATCTCTGAATTTTTGGTAGCAACAAGAGTTACCTCCCCTATATCAAATTTAGAATATGCTGAAGGAACCAATATTTATTTTACTAATTGCATGTCAATACAAACTGTACAAATTAGTTAAGAATATCCTGGGTTTTTTTTAGACATGAACTAGTCTGCCTAGTTACAGTAGGATGTCCATTTTTCAAACTGTTAACAGGTACACTGACTCTTGATATAGTCACAGTATAACTTCCATTTTCTGAATGCCCAAGGACCATAAAATCAGTTCTAGTTATCAGAGTCTCCTCGTCATTGAAGGTTCTACTGTAAGGACAAAAAAATTGTTCCAATAATCCATCGTGTTAAAGAAACTTGTGTTCAAGTTCCGTGTATTGATAATTTATTGATTCCTTAGTTTTAATTCATTATTTTTTAGAGAAAGAATTGGAAAAGAAGATTTTTGGTATTTTCAGAAAGTGGCTTCCAATACTATAGTTCTGAAAAGGTAATGTATATACATATGGACATGTGTAGTGTGAGTAAGCTCTTTTTTGTCTCTGAAACTATTTGACTAAAGGGGGACAGGTGTCCCAATAGTTTATTGTATGAACTTTTAATCCAGGTACAAGTCATTTATCTTTGAGGTCATTTTAACTTGGACAATTGCATTAGGGTTTTGTATTAAAGTCAGTTTCTCTGTTTTTGTTTATGATAGATAATCAGTATTGTGTGTCCATACTGGTACTCATTAAGGCTTTTCCAGAAGAAAATATAGGATGTTTGGTATACACACTCCATAATTTAGTATGAACTCTTGCTGAAATTGTTTTGGTTGTGGGTCTTGAAATAATGCCTTAACACCCCTATTTCTCCCTTATATTTTACTCTGGAATAGCCTTAGGTGAACATGTCAGTCTGCTATATAGTGTAAAAATATCAATGCAGAATGGGAAAATTTAGGGAGGTAGGGGTTGCTTTCAGTTAAGTCTTTGCATTAACTTATTTTGGTAACTGGTGAACTTCCTTCTTTCTTGATATCAAAGCTTGCAAGCTAATATACTTTTCATGACCTGAGTCTATCTTGTTTTGATGGTTCATTTTTATAACAATAGTAAAATCTGTATGGGAATTTAGAAAGAGATTTAACAAGCTTACTGGAAACCAAAGCCGGTGTTCAAAATATTACAGGTGTTGTTGTTTGCCCTATGCTCAATTCAAAATTGTTGATTTTTTGTGAAAAATTAAAAGTTTCGACAATGTCTAAATACTTGCATTTCTGGTACCACCAAGCCAATTTTTACTGACATTGCATGTAAATATATGTCAAAAAATATAAAATCTATCAAAATATTTTTTGTTTTCTAAAATTCACAAATCCATTGAGCAAAAATAATTATAATGGAAAATGACAAAATTTTCCAAATTTCCTGAGGAGAACTTGTCTGAAAATTCCGAAATATACAAATTTTACCATAACTATTTTTACATTGCATTTTATAAGAATTATTAAGATTCCCTCAAATTCTTTTTCCAAAATTAGTAAAAATTGAGAGATTCAGTTCATGAAACATACATTAATGACAAACACCATGAGGGCTTTGATTTTTTGTATAATTTTAATTCAGTTATGATGAACATGATTCTTATTTTTTAGGCCAAAGTACCATTGAGAACACTACCTAAATCAGACATTATTGATGTAAGAAAGTCATCTGGGTAAGTGTTTCTTCAGAAAAAAATATATTGGTTGTAGTATGCCATGTTTTTGTATATTTGTTTTTACATTTTTACCATAATAGAAGTGAAGTAATTCACTGAAAGCCTTAATAAGTTCTGATTTTACCAGGGGCTCTCGTTGTTTACACAAATTTTACCACTCACTGTCGCTCAGGATAAAATTGATGTGTAAACATTTCCAGCCCATGGTAAAATCAGAACTAATTATGGCTGTTGTGAATTATTTCTTAAAGAAAGTTAACTCTGTAAGGTTGCAAAACAATGAACCAAAGGTCTATACAATTGAAATTGCAATTAAAGTATTTAAACAAACTTAAAATATGGCTCTGAAGAGATAAGTGGGTTAAAATTGAATTTTTGTTTAAGTTAACATTGTAATATATTAGTGAAAAGTACTGTAGACATGAAATAAGAAATAAGTGTTGGGTATATGAAGACACATTATTTTAACCTCTACCCACCTATATTTTAATGCAATGCTTGCACATATTGTTAGTAATTTTCTGGATTTTGCAAACATCCAGATAATCCAGCGGTGTGTGTTAAACACATTGTATCTGATAAAGATAGAAAACAGATTGTTTATGAGATAGGATAAGGATTGTTTGTGAGATAGGATAAGGATTGTTTGTGAGATAGGATAAGGATTGTTTGTGAGATAGGATAAGGATTGTTTATGAGATAGGATAAGGATTGTTTATGAGATAGGATAAGGATTGTTTATGAGATAGGATAAGGATTGTTTGTGAGAAAGCCATTCAAAACTTATAAATGACAAACAGGAATTTTTACTTTAGGCCTTCAATAATAGACAAATATCCACACCATAAGGCTGACATAAAATTTGTTTTAATTGTTGAGTCTATTGGTCATTTAGTCTTATTTTTTTAGTAGTGTGGGTGTGATCTCTTAAATTATTACATTTGTCATTTAGGCATTGCAGTCGAGATAATTTGTTTGAAGTTGTCACGGCTAAGAGGATATTTTATATACAGGTAAGTGAAGGACTTATTTTAAATCAACAATATATAGTTGAGTGAATCTTACATATTTTAGATTAAACAGAAGGGAGGTCATCATATCTTAAATAATATATGACCTGAATAAAAAAAAATTCTTGGAAATTTGCTAACTTGGGCCTTCTATTTTGCTAATATCTGAGATAAGTTCTATATCCTCATACTTATCCTGTAATTATAAAACTAGATGCAGGTTTTTAATAGTTCATTGGAAAGGACAGAGAAATGTGAGAAAAAAGTTGTCATCCTGATCTATACATCTAGCATTAAGTTTTTAGCTCACCTGGCCTAAAAGGCCATGTGAGCTTTTCTCATCACTTTGCGTCCGTCGTCGTCGTCGTCGTCATC